>JAFVLL020023162.1:0-66200 GCA_021397915.2 Tor tambroides | reverse complement strand
CTGAATGGCTCAAGAAAAACAAAATTAAGGTTTTGGAGTGGCCAAGTCAAAGTCCGGACTTAAATCCGATTGAGATGCTGTGGCATGACCTTAAATAGTCCATTCATGCTTGAAAACCCTCCAATGATGCTGAATTAAAACAATTCTGCAAAGAAGAGCGGGCCAAAATTCCTCCACAGTGATGTGAAAGACTCATTGCCAGTTATCACAAACTCTTGATTGCAGTTGTTGCTGCAAAGGGTGGCACAACCAGTTATTAGATTTAGGGGTCAATTACTTTTTCACGTAATGCCAGGCAGGTTTGGAGCGCTTTTTTCCCTTAGCAAATGAAATCATTATTTCAAAACTGCATTTTGTATTTACTCAGGTTATCTTTGTGTAATATTAAATTTTTTTTGATGATCTGAATCATTCAAGTGTGACTAATATCCAAAAAACAAAACAAAACAAAAAAACAGGAACGGCAAAACCTTTTTCACACCACTGTATGTGTGTGTGTGTGTGTGTGTGTGTGTGTGTGTATGTGTGCATATATATATATATGCTATATATAACAGAGTAACTACAATAATTAAGTCAATACAGTGTATGTATGTATGTATGTATATATATATATATATATATATATATATATACACACTGTATTTTCTTAATTATTGTAATTACTCTGTTCTGAACGTCAAATCCTTTTTTTTTTCCATCAAATGCATTCTAACTAGTTGGTTGAATAAAAATATTTGGATTTTATATTGAACAATTACCTCAAGTTAGCATCAGGTAGCTAGTCAGGTAGCCAGTTAGCATCAGCTAACACAATTTTTTAAATAAGCTATTATAATTTTGTAATGAATAATTACTGATTATTTTCTTTTTAATTTTAAGCTAAGACTGTCTGTACTCTGATTTTGCTGTAAATGTATAAATCAAATTGCTTTGTCAGACTGGGGGCATTTTACCCCACCCACGGGGGCAATTTATCCCACCTGTGGGGCAAAACACCCCTTGGTAAAAATGTAATTTTTTGTTAAAAATCTAATAACATGAAAACCCTCGACATTTTTCATACTTGGTTTATAATGTCATTGTCAAAACTATGATAACTTTTCTGTACACATTTAACTTTTGTTTCACAAAAAATTAAAAAATAAAATAAATAAATTTAAAATAAAATTAAATAAAAAAATACACAGTCCTTAAGGGGGGGTGTTTTCCCACACTATATACATTCTATGGAATCGCTTAATATAAAGTCATTCGATCTGTATGCATTTGTAAGCATTCGAGAATTAGAAAAGAAAGTTTTGTGACAATAATAACTATCAAAAATATATATTTTCAGCAGATTAACATTTAAACATTTGTCCACTGAGAGAAAATACCATAACACAGAAGTCGTCTAAATTTAGACGACTACTATGTCCAGAAGACATGGAACCAGGCAAACATACGATACTATTTAAATCTAAATACTGTATGGTTTTATGAATAGCCTGGAAACAAGAGAAAAATATAATGCATCTATTTTCGTCTTTAAATGAGTATAATATAGCAACACGACCTGAAGAAACACAACAGTTTATGTCATGCAGCAAGTGCGTTCAAGACTGATCTGCCTGGAGTGACTGGCCAGATTTTTTCCTCATATAAATAAAAATCAAACGCATGGTTTATAAGCTGCATGACGCTCGCGGTCGCGTTAAATCTACTGCACAAATCTATTTACAAGATCAAAACTCACCTGCGTCTTCTTATGATAAGGACTATAACGGGCTGATTTAAGAGTCTCGGCCCCATATTATGCACCACATCCCATTGGCTGGCATGCTGCTCACGTGCTCCAAAGCTCTTTTTACGTCATTACGCTTCAGTCGAGATTTCCCGGAAGCGAATCAACAAATCCTACTATGGTAAGCCTTTTGCTCATGAATATTAATTACGTAACGTACAGTCACCGTGTAATACTATCTGATTGGCTTAAAGGCAGACGTTTGTAAGTGAGCGCCAGGAAAGGCTTGACTCATGCATATTAATTCAGTTAACGTCAGCACGTGCTAATTAATATTCATAATTACTGGTTTTCAGCATAGTAGAATTAAAAAAAAAAATCTCTTGCAGTAGGCGGTGAGAGATTATTGCCACCTCCGCAAACCATAATAAGATTTGTTTCGTGAGTTTAATGGCTGTACCACAGAACTGAATGTTGACCTAGTCGTCCTATATCATGTTTATACAAATGGCGGAAAAAGTAAATGTATTAAATGTTACATTTAATAGAACAAATCGCCAAAAACGTGTGTTAATCCACTTTATTTTTCAACGCGGAAGAAAGCTATTCCTGTTAATGCGCCAGACTTCTGATTCATTAGCCTAAATAAATAAATAAGTGCAGTAAACTGTAGCCTATTATTTACGCCAGAAACCACTATGTGTATAATTACAATCATAAAGTAAAAAATATGATAACAAATATCAGCTGAAATATTTAACAGCATAACAAACTGTTTTTGAACAGCTAAAATCAATCAAGCAGCTGACACCAAAAGCCTTGCAAGGTGAAAATGGCCTACGTTAAAAATAAGGTGGATAGGAACAGACAAAAAAAGTAGCCTACTTCAGAAACTCCACCCTATTCTCCAAAAAATAGGTGCCTATCATAAAGTCATTGCAACGCAACAGGTAGCCTGTTGGTCAAGGTAGTCCATGGAACGATACAGCTTCAGGTGAAATCCCCGCTGTTATCATTTATAACTGCAAGAGTCGAACACTTTTCTGCCAGGATACACTGAAAGGCTGATGAACCGATCAATTTGTGTGCAAGAGTTCATCAAAGAGGTGGGCATCCCAGAGATGAAGGTAGATGGCAAAAACTGCTGTGAAGTCCGGACCATCATTTTACAGTATACCACGTGATAAACAGACCTTATCATGGCAGAGACTGCAAAATTACTGTAAGCCAATCTGAAAAGGTCAACTAGAGTACCAATTCAGTCAAAATCAGTCAGTCGGTAAAGGTAGTTGACAGTAGTCAGCCATAAATCATATAGTGCAATCACTTACAATTTGTACAGTACAATTTACTGTACTTGACAGTAAACTCTGCTGTACTCTCAGAATTTAAAGAATCATGAAAAATTCATCATATTGCACTAGAACAGTGGTTCTCTACTTTTTTAGCATTTTAATTAGAATATTTTAGATTATTTTAATTATGTTTGTTTGTTTATTAATTAGTTTGATTTTAGTTGAATCATTTTTAGCCCCAGTCCCCTGGTTAAGAACCACTGACCTAGAAATGTCAGAAAACATCTTAGTAGAAACAACCTTGTTTTCCATTCTGAATTTAGCCCACAGTCTGTGCTTTTAAGATTGTGGATGGCTTAATGCTAATATAAAGTGACATAACAGTGAGTGGCACACAATTTTACAATATTTTAATTTGAGTCAGCTCATGTCTTTTTTTTTTCTTTCTTAGGTATGTGCTGATAATAATAAAAGTGGTATAATTAATGTTATGTCATGCTATCATTTCATTCATTCATTCATTCATTCACTTCTAATCCAAACAAAATTATATACTGTAACATCTCCAAAGCTTTTGAAGTGGTGCTGTTGATGTGATCTCTATGTCTCTGGCCAAAATTCATATTTCACTTGTTCAGAGTCAGACTGATACATTGTTGGTTTGGCAATTGTGTACATATCTAAAGTAGATAACACTGCAGTGGCCACAGGAGTGCAGTATTGAGCTAACACATAGCCATGGCCACACTCAGTGGAGAAACTGTCCAAAAATTGTGTGAGTGATCTGGTTGTGGGACTACTTGGTTCAAGTCATGGCTCTATCTGAAACTTGTCCGTATACCCATAGTGCAATATTTGAGGCAACTGGCACTCATTCACCTGAAAAAATGAGTATACAACTGATGTACACTAAACTGCTAGCTACTAGACAATACGCTTGCACTGTGAGCTTCACACCAAATGAATTTCCGCATCTTATCTGAAGTACTTCTGATGATGGAATTTGCTCACTCGTTTTCATTCACTCCAAGTGGACTATGTTAGAGGAGTAATGTTGGGAAGGGTGAAAGAGGGAATGGGGGTGATTTTAGATACATCCCAAAAGTGTGTCTGACTCAAGACTAGTTTGACAAGATTATTACAAAGAATAAAACTATTACCACAGATATTTATTATAGGGAGGGGGAAAAAAGCAGCTGATAGCCTACATTAACCCTTATATTTGACCCAAAGAGGATTTTCTTTTTTCCTCAATGCTAGTTTGTTAAGTTTTGAAACATTTTGAAAATTAGATGATTTAAAAAATCTGTGCTAATTGAAAGAAAACTTGAAAGAAGACTGAATCCAAGACATAGTGATAATATACCATAAAGAGAGATTTACAAGCAATTTTTAATTGCTTGGGATGCCAAATTAGGTAAATGCTTAGCAGTGCTTCTCAGCTGGTGAAGACTAAAATTGAATGACAAGTCTGTTGCGATCTGACAAAAGAGAACTGAAATATGACCAGGCTATTTAGTTGCAACATGATTTGTGTAGTCCACATTGTCACCCAGCTGTTTACAATTTTTAAGCATGCTTAGACTATTACCACCTTAGTTACTTACAGGAATAGGCTGCATTTAACTATGACTCACATTCGGAGCATGCAATGTTTGCCTGTCCTATATTATACTTGGTAGGGCATGATAACTTTTCAAAATTATGAGGTCAGAGAGTGTTCTATTACCGAACAGGGAGAGTGTGGACTCGTGATTAAACCTGTCTGGCTAAAAATTATCAGTAAAGTAGCCTAAAAAACGTCTCTGCTGGTGCTGAGGATGTAGACAATGGCAACTTTTAATCCAGTGTATTAAATTGTGGGAATCTTTCCCTGTTTTTAAGCTCAAAAGACAAATTCTGCGTCACTTCCTGGAAAACATTAAGGTCTTTGGTGCTAATTTAAAAAGGTTATATATATGTATGTGTGTGTGTGTGTGTATATATATAAGACAAATTATAACACCATGGGCCCCCCTTGCTCTCAAAGATGTTTTAACTTTAGTTTCGTTTTTGAATTTGGCCAGCGGTTATGAAAACATGAATAATCTTTTTTTTTTTTTTTTTTTTTTTTTAATACAGTGCGCTGTCACCCTCCCTATGTAAAAATCAGTCAAATCATGTAACGTGAATGTCGTACAGTCTCTTGCTCAAGACGAAAAAAAAAAAAAAAAAAAAGAGTTGAAAGCGTACCGAGCAGCGGAAGAGATTTCTCGAGCGCTTTCGGTGAGTGCAATTCGAGACGGAGTGAAACACGGACAAATGCGTTTCATCCATTCTTTCAAAATCCATAAACAAACAGTTCTGAGATTAGAAAACATATTTAACATCAAATTAAATTAAACTCAGTATTATAACGATTAAAATTAATTTATGTTTTGCAAGGCAAAAGGCGTTTCCATCATGCGAAACTACCGCTGCTGACGCTGCTTATCTTGTCCTTACGTTGCATTGCGTAAAATAATACAATTTACAACACAGTAAAGACTTTATAAATTAAATAAAATCTTTGCAAACCTTTATTTCGCAAGAAAGTGAAGAAGTGCACTGCTCTGTCCTGTCGGACTCAAAAAGCCCATGCTCCGAGTGTAACTCAGCAGCTGCACTGTTTCTTTGAAGACAAGTTCAACAGTGGTTGGGTAGAAACAAAAAAAAAAAAGCATTAAAAATGACCCAGCAACTCATTTACACAAAAAATACCTAGAACCTGGGTAAAAATATTAAAAAATAACCCAACAAGATGAACCCAGCATTTGGGCTAAAAAAAATCTTTTTCGCGTATGGCTCTTCACGTCCTCGTGAAGGGTGGAACTCCTTGTATGGGCATTTCTCCCGGAAGAGCGCGCCCGTGCACACATTGACCAGCGCGAGAGCAAGAGCGCGCCCATCAATGCGCTTCATTAGGCAACACTGCACGAGACTTGCTTGGGACGAATTTCTCCAAAGAAGTCTGTTTTTTTAGTTATGAGGAAAATATATTCTTGTTCAGCTTCCCAAAGAACCCAGCGTTACGTGGATGAAGTTTGTTTTTCTGGGGCAGTAACGGAGTTTTGCAAGTGTGTTTGTTGACAAACGTTTTATAGAGTCTGGGAATGTGTCGTCACAGCGGCAATGCATTCTGGGAATTTAGGTAACGGGAGCTACAGCGGAGACTGGATAATATAGTGAATATAGACGTTGATATTATTTAATGTTTCTATTATTCTACTTAAGATCGCGTTGTAGTGGTTAAGGCTCACTTTACATCATTTGCTATAGCCCTTTGCACGGCCGGTGTGAAAAACGTGCTTTTTTCAGCCTTAGAAAGCTGAAAAAGCAGAGGTATTTCCTGCAGACATTAATTGATGCCATAGCCCCTTATCGATGTCTGCATGAAATACCCCTGCTTTTGACTAATGCTATGTTGATACAGTAAGCGTTAATCATTCCAACGCGATCTTAAGTTGAATCACATAAACATAAAATAATAGCCTTATAAAATGTCTTGATTCACTACGGAACTCGGATGAAAGTTAAACTGAAACTCATTAACAACTCAAATAAGATATGGCTTAATAATTGATCTCTGTAGATTTAATATATACAGCGATTTGCATTAAACTGTAAGCCCTCACACTACAAATAAAAGAAAATCATATATGGAAATATTATCTGTGGCAGCTCTTTGATCCTTTGACCACTTGTTTGTAAGGATTAAGTTTCATTCATTCATTTATTTGATCGCTTGCATCATTGTTTGGCATCTCTAATAGTAAGGAATCTTCAACTTGGTTCACTATTTATTTGCATAGCATCCACAATACATATTGTTTCAAAGCAGCTTACAGTAAGTTGTTACCTCTATAATGGCTTAATTCTTTACACTGAGCAGATTTACTGGGCAATATTGTGATATATAACAATGATAAACGATGTTTAAGATCTAGCTATGTATTCTCCCCTTTAAAAAATAGCCACTCTAACTCTTTTGCTACTCTAGTGTTTTAGCAGTTAGCCTATATCAGTACCACTGTAGTGAAGGAGACGGAATAATGAATATTTGCAGCCTCTCAGACAAATCACAGAGCGATTTTTTTTTTTTTTTATAAAGAGATTTACATATTAGTCCGTTTTATTTCTAAGAGTATGTAAGATGGTTTTCAAAAAAATATTAATAGTAAACGGTCGGCTTTTTTCTGTGGTGATTTGAGTGTGTTTATACTATGTGCTCCTGAGCGTTACCTAAAACATGGCGGAATCCAACGCAGCATGACGTAGATTCCCAGACTCTATAAACAAGGCCCAGTTCAATGCTGGATTTGCACATCATATTATACTGAAACGGCCCCAGCGATAACAGATCCTTGCCATCAATCAGAACTGCAAAAGGTAAGTGAAACTGCACCATATGTCCCTGTTTTGTTGACAATCTGCGCTCAAGTGCTTGTTACTCTTTAACTCCGCCCACTGCGTGCCTCCAGTAGCTCGGCTGTTTTCAGAGAGAATCGTAAAGCTGTATCTTTCTTTTATACGATAAAACTAAAGACTTTTTGGAGATATGAAGGAAGCAATACTACTTCATGGGTACTCAAGATTAACGAGATTGGATGAAATTGTGTGTTATGAAGTTGCATTTTTGAATAAATTGGGTCGGGTGAGATAAAAACAGTTTCTCCCTACGTCCCAATGTGCATACTATCCACCCTGTCTGCCCTAAATAGTACTGAAAATTACTATCACATAGAATTTAGGATACACATTGGGATGCAGGCCCTTACTTCGTTCCTGACTGAATCAGCCGTTTTGAAAGAATCAATTGAATAAATGACTCAGTGACAGTGGCTGCATCCGAAAACTGAAAAATGCTGCCTTCGGAGGACACATTCCAAGGTAGGAAGGCATTAAGGCATATCCGAATTCAATGTTAGCTTCAGTTCCTGCCTCCTGAGTTGCCTTCATCTGGTCGATTTTTGAAGGCAGCATAGATGTATCCTTTGCTGCCTTTGATATCCCACAATCCTGTATGTTCCATTCTATGACAGTTAAGATAAAAAATAAAGATGGTGTCTTGGAGTTCCGGTCGGTGGTCAGTTTCTGTGTAAATGTACGTTTTTGATAAACGTTTTCCACTTTTAATGTAATTTCTAGCGAAAAATTCCTATTGCAGTAATTAAATATTCACTTAGTTATCACCAAAGCTCTCTATATTTTGCTGTAGACCATTAAACCGTTACGCTGCCTCAGAAGTCTGTCCGAAATCAGTTTCGTGAGGTACCTTCTTGCGCAAATGCTGCCTGCAAGTCATTGCCTGATAGGGCAGTGAGGCAACAAGTCAGCTGCCTAAGTTTTCGGATGCAGCCAGTGGCTTGCCACCACCTACTGGCAATTTTAGTCTCATATCTATTTTTTCTCTCATTTCATATTTCTGTATTCCACTTTTTATATTTTTAAAACAATCTCATAACATTATTTGTGCAGTGTAAATGCACAATGCATGTTTTTTTAAATAAAAGCATTTAGCCAAAAGAGCTTTTAAACATTATTATTATTATTATTATTATTATTATTTTATTTACTTATTTATTTATTTTTATCCTGTGTATTCTAACACATACATGAATGTCTCAGCCCTGATAAGGCCAACATAAGGTGGAAGATTTGATGATGGAGAAAATCCTAGTAGTGATGCCCAAGTTGCTTCTTTTGTGGTGAACAGGTAAGTGAATTAATTACTGTGCAGACTGCTTTCAAAAACTCACTTGTATTGGTGTAATTGACACAAATCTCAGAGACAATAATGTTGAATCAGAAGTCGTCGTAAGTGAAGCGTCCTACACCATTGTGGTATTGTTGGTACATGAATAACAGTGACGCTATAGTGTTAGCTGAAGAACTACCGAATGCACCTTTAGAGGAACATAGTATATTGTCGGTTATAATCATGATTCATCTACTCATCCTCATGTTATTTAAAATCCATATAATTTAGTTTCTTCTGTGTAACTTTAAAATATATTTTTAAGATTAGACTGAATCTCTAAAATAGACAAAATCACCTTGAAAGTATAGACCACCATAGTCCAACTCTTTTGCTATATTTTATGTCTTCTGAATTGTTTTTTTTTTTTTTTTTTTTTTTAAAGCACATATAAAAAATTAAGCCTCCATTGACTGCTAATACTCCCCATAGCTCAAATATAATTTGTGGCTGTGCACATAGCCTATTATAAAGCATATTAATACACCATAAAACTATTGTATCAACGTGTTTACAGCGGAAAAAATAAAAAAATAAAGCCCATATAATCAGCGATGCTGATTACGCTTGATGCAGAGCAATGCCACAACTTCAGTAAACTAATGCCCCCATTACATTTCTGATGTACTCCATGCACTTGTGCTACTTCCGACAACAGTAGAAATGGATTCAGAACTTCCGCTTTGATGCATTAAGCTGTTGTGGTCGCAGTCGATGTAGATACGCTGTATGACCTCAGACGTGGATTGTAGTGCACAAGTTGTTTTTAAGCAACTTTGACTTTTTTTGTCCAGTCACTTTATATTTCCTTTGAATGGAAAAGAACCGGGTGAACATTCTTCAGAATATCTTCTTTTGTGTTCCATCCATAGTTGGAAATGAATTCTACAGGTGTACTATTTCCTTATTTTTAATGTTAATTATTTAACATTATATTCATTTATTTCTTTTCCCCCATAATCACATATGATATTTTTATTGTACACACGTTTTCTAACAATTGATATGTTGTCTACTGTATTGACAACATCCAGAGGACATTTTGGAGAATTAAAGTTATAATAAGATGCATGTAATCATTATTATCTAATGCAAATATAACTGTATGCATGATCATGTCTATGATATTGGCTGATTATAATGTCTTCAGTGCTACAACATTGGGGTACATTTCATAAAATTAAATAAAAATGTTATTATATCAGAAACTCCAACATCTACTAACAATAATATAAAATATTATATAATAAAAGATTATTTTGCTAATGTTCTCATTAAGTTATAAAAAAAAATATTTCTGAATGTTCTCTGGACATTCAAAATGTCCATGCATCCATCCAGTTATTTATTTATTTATTTTATTTTATTTTATTTATTTTTTTTTACTTATTTGCTTATGTATTTATTTATTTACTTATTTACTTTATTTATTTATTTATTTATTTATTTACTTATTTACAAATGTTAAGGGAACATTCCATTTTAGAACTCTGCAGACATTATGGGAATGTTTCAGAATACTCAGAGAACATTCAAAAGTAACAAGTTGTAAAAATAAAGAAAGAAAGAGAAAAAAAAAAACATTAAATGAACACCCACTTAAAAATTCTGAAATAAAATGTTCCATGAACAATGTATAAGTGCTAATGTTTTGAGAACAAAAGAACAAATAACCAAAGTTCTGAGAACATTCAGCTGGGTAAGCAGCAAAAAAACACAAAAGCATCAAATTTAAAGTGAGCAGTCGGTGAGTAATCACCAGTCTGTTCTGTTTACAACTATATTAACATTCACAAAAAAACACATTTACATATGTGAAATTAGATCTCACCCATATGAGTTTAAACATGTAAATGAAATATCCAAGCTCATTTAAGTAAGTTAAATGAAGGTGTCCTGAAATGCAAATATTGATCCCTCCACGTATCACTAATGAGAACATATGAGCATCTTCAGATATGAGCATATTAAACTATATTCAATAACCATATGCAGACTTGTTTGCAAAGTGCCACTAAATATCTTATTCCATTTTGTATTCGCAGGTGCATAGACAAATAAATGAATAAAAGTATAAATTATTAATTAAGCTGTCGAGGTATCCGCTGCATGTTGGCATCATTTGGAGTAAGATTCCCTCGCATTAGTGTCGCGTAACGATAAAACAACATTTACTCACTGTGTCTGAGATGAACCCAGACACCAACTGAACAAACACACAAAGTCATCGGGTGCCTTTAAAAGCATGAGAGGTTGTCTGAATGCACATTTCCGAACTGCTCCCATAGAGAGTGTGTGTTTGTGTGTGTTTATTGTGTGTATTTGAGCATATGAGGGTTCTGCGCTGTATTCACTTGGGTAATCTGGTGGCCAGTCCTAACGAGGTTGTCACAAACCCCCATAATGAGCCTCAAAAAGATGAATGTAAAAACGTATCCATTACTGGGCCTTCATCTTCCTGTTCATTAGCTTAGCATAAGGTTACAATACATTACTCTAGCGCCTAACAACACCTCTCGCTACCCTAAGGAAGAAAAACTCCTTTGAGTAAGTCTAGTCTCATGAAACAACAATATGCACATTCGAGAATTATCATAAATAACGGCGCTACGCAGATATGCTGTCACTCTATTTCTCATCTTTCTATTGTATCTCTTCTTTCTTTGTCTTGGTGTCTTCTTTTGCTGAGCGGAGACAGTATGGCTCGTTTTGGCAGGCGGCCTCTGTTTCCACGGCAACTTTATAATTGCTTTGGAAGCGGTCCAGACGCTACTGGATGCCGAGGAATTATTGATGTCAAAAAGAAACATGTATGAAATGAGGAAATATGTATGCAGCCATATGGTCCTGTGCACATCCGTGTACAATGAAATCGTAGTGTTGCCTTTGCGATGTTTTTCAAAGACAATTAAAATGTCACAACACATGCTCTGTAAAATGCTTAAATGATTGGGTGTATTATAGCTCCATTAGGGCATTTTACATGTCACAATATTACTTCACCTGATCTAAGTGTGAAATCAAAGTCTTGGAGTACTTAATGACTGCTGAATCTTTGAAGCCATAAAGGTGACACTCTGTGTGTGGAATAATACTGTATACACATGCACCATGTTGTGTCAGTCCAAATTAAATTCAGTCAGTCTTGTACGTGCATGTACGTGAGATTTAAAAAAAAAAAAAAAAAAAAAAAAAAATATATATATATATATATATATATATATATATTGTTTTTAAATAAAATATTTTTAAATATTAAGTTTTTATTATGCTTCTATAAATAATCTAACCGATATTGTATAGATTATATTAAATAATATTTAATATTACATTTATAATTAATTATCATTTTAATTATGTATTTTTCTGTTAATTATCATATATAATTCTATATAATATAAAATTGTAATTTAATAATACTGTTTAATAAGAAGTAATTTGAAAAAAAAATTAATAATAATAATAATAATAATAATAATATAATTAATTGAAATAAATCTGAACTAAAATCAAATAAAAAAATAGATGAAAAACTTGAATTAAAAAAAAAATGCATTGTAAACTAACTGAAATAAATAAGTTTAAGTACTAAAATTCCTAAAACTGAAATTAAAAATAGAGCTAAATAGAAATATATAACAAATACTAATAAAATGACAAAAGCATGTAACAAAATTACTAAAAGTTAAACTAAAATTAATATTAAAACTGAAAATATAGGGAATAAAATCTAATTCAAAATATTAATAAATACTATGGAAATATAATAATACTAATACTACTACTAATAATAATATCTAAAATAACACTAATGGATCAGTAGTTCTTTTAATCTTATTTGATTGACCTCAATCAGTTAATATTTTTCTCATTCCGATTAAGCTATCGGAATATTAGGCCACATGGAAGCATATAGCTCCTGCGCAGGTTTGTGGTTTGATTTGCGTGAGTAATTTCCTCAAGAAGTAGGACAGTGCTGGTTTGACGAAGAATCTTCTAAGTTGTATCACCTCCTCTGTAAGATGTTCCTCTTCTGCCCAAATGCTGCAAGAGTCATAGACACATTAACCAGGGCTCTAGTGACACTCATTAAAGTAACATATTGTGTCCCCAGGTGAATTAGCAGGCAAATGTTTTATTGCTATACATAGGTGTGAAAATATCGTTATAGTGTGAGGAAAAAACATGCAATCCCCTTTGTCTTCAATACTGTGGCTGTTTTCTCATTGTGTTATGAAAGAACATGTGCTAATAGGAGATGAAAATGACTTCCTGGCTGGTCTTTTTTCCCCTCTTTGCTTTTGTGGGGCTAATTTATGCCCTGTGAGTCCCTCTTGGGTGAGAAGAGGCTGAGATTGGTGTGAAGTTTGCTGAATGGAGCAGGGGCCAACAGGCTTGCCAAACACACACACGCGAGCGCTAACAGTACAAAGACAGTATTCGCAGCTGTGGGCAGAAGATGTGGGCTACGATAGAACTGTGCTAAATATTTGAACTCATCAAGATCGCAGGTCAAGATCGTGTCACTGCCATATGATTAGTATTGTTTGCTAAGGCAAGCATCACTAGTATTATAGTCCATTTGTTAGCATTTCTGAACTCTGAACTTCACATGCTATTGGAATTATTGTAAATACGAGTTTCCTAATCAGAAATTAGACGTAAACGCCTCTCAAGTCGTATCTACTACTGAGAAACTCGGAAATAATTTTGGTACCATAGTTTCTGAGTTGGGCGGGCCACAACCATTGCTGCCGTCTACGATATTCTCACAGCTACATCACTGTGTCTCAGGCCCGGTTCTACGTGGGTGCTAAGCAACCTCAAATGAAATCATTAGCACACTCAGTTAAAGCTGTGATGATGGCATTTTATTGCAGATTTGGCAAACTATCCAGTGCGTTATGGTTTGCACTCTGAAGACCGATTTCTGTTTCAACATGTTTTTGCTGCGTTGAGCAATGTAGCTAATCACGGACATATCTGTTGATTTCTTGAATCAGAGGCGTTCAAGTTAGATTCCACTCACCGCACAAATTGTGAGTTTTTGTTCAGGTTCAGCACAAATCGTCTCATTATAACTAAGTGTAGACATGATGTAAATAAGATATTCGTTGTGCAGCATAGAGAACTTCATTGATTGTAACGTATCTTTGTGAGATCGCTATGAACTAAGATGGGTGAGGTTAGAGCACCCTCACTAATTTAAGAAGCACCCTCAGTGATTTGTCTTGTCGCTAAAGTAGTGTATTTATAGGCTATATACGAACAATCATTTGAAGCATATTGTACTGTATGTTTTATAAACAGTGAAATACGCATGTATTTGACTGAAATTCACTGTCATTTTACATTTTATTATTTTCGACTACAAAGCACTTGAATGCGACAAGCTCATAATGATGACTTAAGTGGGAAATAGGAAATTTCAGATAGCACATGAAGGCAGCATAATTCTTAGTATAAATTTTAACATGTAGCTTTAGCATCAGTTTGGCTCACTATTTTCACCTGGTGGATAATAAAATAAGTTAAAAATCCCACTGAATAAGGGGGCATTTACACTACTTATTGTGCATTTCGGTGATACCATCTTCTCTGTGTAAAATACGAATATTTCTTTCTTTCTTTTTACAAAGTAACATTGCTAACAACTTGCCTGGCATTCATAATACAGAGTTTAGTCATTTTCATAGATTCATGTGAATGGACTGTTTTAACAACATTGTTGTCTGTACATGAAAAACGCAAAGGAAAAACCTTTCCATTTTTAGCACATCATTGTCATGTAAGCATACCCTAACAGAAGGCTCTTTTAACTTATAACGTAGCATGTAAGCAGCCATACAGCAACCACTCATAATTCCTTAGTTAGCTTTTAGCAAAATGCTAAAAACACCTAAACACCTTAGCAGTTGCATAATAGGCTCCAACATCTTAGCAACTAGGGTTTGAATTACAGTGGTCTGACACTTCTAAATGATGCGTAACCCCCTGTTAAAAGGATGTTTACAGTATTTCAGTAACTATACAAAAGAAAGATTCAAAATTAGGGTTCGATAAATAGTCAAGAAGCTTGAAGAATTAACCATAAAAAAATGAGCTTCTTTAATGCTTTCCATTAGGATTAGTACATCAATAGCATAATAAACAATAGGCTTATTGAAAGAATGTTATCGTTGAGCAGTGGTGGACAGTAACGAACTTCGTTACTGTACTTAAGTACATTTTTCAAATATCTGTACTTTACTGGAGTAGTTTTATTTTTGAGTAACTTTTACTTTTACTTCACTACATTCCAAAGCATAAGATCGTACTTTTTACTTCACTACATTTCATAAAACATATCGTTACTCGTTATGCTATATCACGTGCACCGAGATGCAGAAGCGATGTCTGATTCATGAACAAACTGATTCTTTTCAGTGAACCTGTTGAGTCGGTTCGCAAATCGCACCAAACGATTCATTCACGAATTGGAATGATCTGATTGCAGCTGTTCTCGAGTCGACAACTCACTGATTCAAATGATCCGTTTAGAGCGAGTTTCCAGTGAACTGAACTCACAAGTAAGAACCGGGAGATCTTGTGCTGCAAAAAGTAAGACTGATGCTGCGAAAAGTAAGTTACTGATGTCGAATTTTAGGATTAATTATTGTAACTGAAAATCACATTTAGGTCAAAACTGTCAGTTGTTTGTGAGTTAAATCTGCTGTAAAGGGTGATCTATTTAAGCCCACTGAAATGCTTGAATGCACACACATCAATATCAGTGTCTCTATGTTTTAGGTCAAAAAATGAAACATTAAAATAACACCGATTAAATAAAATAACTCATTCAGTTAAATTCCCCGCTGCTGTAACGTTAGCAGTTTTATTAAAATGCATTTAGCCCTATGTGACGTCTGTTTTTATATTGTTCATCAACAGTACAATTTTTTTTATATTGTTTGGATCAAATAGCTGAGAAGACAGATATGAATGTTTATTCATAGCCATAAAATAAGTAAATATTGTTAGCTGGTGCTGTCTAGCTAACAAGCTTGCTGGTGCTAAGTTGAGGTAATTTTTAAATATAAAGTCCAAATATTTTTATTCAACCACCTAGATAACATCTGAGGGAAAAAGAAATGATGTGATGTTCAGAACATGGGAACTACAGTAATTATCAAAGTGGGAAGTGATGCCCTCTGGGGGCATTTGGCCAGGGGTGTTTTTACACCACAGTTTGAGAAGAAGAAAAAAAACATCATGACAATATAATTATATTTTCTTAAAATGTTCTTGCTAACTTCAGGCCTTATTCTCATGTCATATATAAGTGTGACGTTCCTCAAAACAACATGCTTTAAAACTTTTTTTCTTACTGGTGAAAATTAGGTGGTCAAATCTCAGGTATTCTCTCAGGTACATCGCAGTGTAAGCTTCACAGTGAACGTTACTACATCACTCTCGTCAACGTAGTCCATATCAACAACAAAAATATGTCTTGACTCCAAACAGTGGTTATTTTGGAAAATGCCAGGTATTTTGAGCAGTAGGATTATAAAAAAAATATGTGCTAATATAAAATTAAATTAAGTAGCCTATATAAAATTGCAAAATAAATCTATCAGTACTTTTTTACTTAAAGCTGCAGTCCGTAAGTTTTGCCTGTTTGTCGCCATCTCTGTTGAAAACCTGGTATTGCAGCCATGGGGCGGAATTATCTTTATTACGTGGGCTGTACTCTGGCACGGCTTCAGCGCGGATGAATCTAATGTTTTGAGGTGAATGTGTAGCTGTCAGTCACCACACCGGTATGAATAAAACACTTAGTAATCACAGATTCTACCCTACGTCTTGGAATATATGACCCAAATCAGAATTTTCACCGTATATTGTCATCTGAACAAGTAAGTAACAAGTCTGCCATGCTTGTTCTGACCAACTGAGGAAAAAAAAGCATTACAATAAATCGCGCTACCAATGGTAGTTAAATCTAACGATCTCTAACTCATATCACATCAAACCGTGATTGTTATACTTTATTCTCAAATTATTAATGTTAACAACATCAGCATTGCGTGACCATGGGTATAGTGTGTATTAACATGTAGATTTCAATTTCTGTACAGTCTAATCTAATTGTCATGCCATTCGAATTTCATATTAAGAAATTCTTTTAACCCCAAAAAGCAAACTATGCTCCCTTCGAACTGGTTTTCTTTAAAATACAAATATTTTGTAATCCCAGGCTATCTGTAATCAGAAGCACGTTTAAAACTGGAATAATTAAATTTCATTCACACATGTTTCATAAACACAATCCTTTCTGGATCACAATCTGCCATCAAAATGATACATTTAATTATTCTAGCTGCTGTGAGAAAAGGGTATGAACGATCCACCACCTGCAGGATCCTCACGTGCAATAGCCTAGTAGCCGGGACAACTTCTTTGTTTACAGACACAGTGCCATGCTCGAATTTACCACAAAAACCTACTCATACCACTCAAATTAGAAAACATTATAAGATAACTGTTGTGAATCGGGCTAAAGTAAGGTGATAGTTTTGAACACTGGTTGGTTATGTACTTGCTCAAATATTGATTTCGGATCATTTTTAACCAAACAAAGTTATGGACTGCAGCTTTAAGTACAAAAATCGAGTACTTTTGTACTTTCACTTGAGTTTTCACTTGACTTTTACTCAAGTACTTGATTTGTGTACTTCGTCTACCACTGCCGTTGAGACATTTTTGCAAAATTATATTACTATGCTTCTAGCACATTTCATGACATTTCAAAGTGGAAATGTCCAGTGGGTGGTGCTAAAATCACATTCAGTTTTATCCGAAACAGATGAACATGAATCTAGCAATGTTTTATTAGCCTAGTTGTTGTATGTATTGTGGCAATTCAGAAATGAAATGTCCGGTGAGTGGTGCTTAAAGTCTAATGCTCATTTGACACCAAATTCAATGCCAAACGTAACTGATAGTGTTAACAAATGAAATCTGAGATAAAACACTTTTTTGAAGCCGTCTTGGCAGTTTAGCTTGCCTCTACAAGTATTTCAGTTTTTTTATGTGACTCATGTTTCATGCACTTCACATCTCAAGTGCAATGCTGTACCAGGTGCGCTACCGAGCAAGTTTACAATGTTAGAAAATCCATACATATGGAGCTGGATTTGTGCAAGTGTCAAAATGTATTTGTTTGCAAATCATGCACTACCTGGTAAAAGTGTTGATATGATAACAATATTGTGCAAGGAACTGCATAATAATAAGTCTTTGTTAATCAATAATCTGCCACCAGGGGTGCCGTAAGAGGGGGGAAAGTCAGGACGAATCCAAGGGGCCTGATCAGAGAGGGGGCCAAACGCAAAAACCACAAAGGAAACATGATTTTTTACCTTGTCCCCACCCCCTCTCTGGAACGCGATTTCTATCGAGGGGGACCATAGCGGTGCCCCTGTTTGCCACTGCAATCATAATTTGTGTGAAATCATAATTCGTGTTTTTGGTGCTGTACTGCCACTAGTGTTTATTTCAGCTGGAAACTGCTGTGAATTGTATGTGCAGATATGTTAACTCATGGCGAGCCAACTGTGCTAGGGACGCCATAAGCCATTTGCATTGAACAAAACAAACTTTAACCTGCTGTGTTGACTAACAAAATGACTAACAGAAAAGTTGTGTTCAATGAATAGTCGGTGTATAATTTGCAAACTAGTGGCAACACTTCAGCATAAAGCCAGGGCTTTTTCACAAGCAAGCACTATTCGCATTTTCTTCAGCAAATGTAAAAATGTAGTTTACATTATTGTCCTGGAAGGCAAATTCAGTAATATGATCAGTTTGGCTGTTACCGCTCTGAAGTAGTATAACTGTGAATCCATTCACAAAGACAGGTACAAATGAAGTGAGGAAAGTATCAAAATACTCACGCTACTCTGAGCCTGCCAAAGCCAATGGAAAGGAAAACAAGCCAAAAGCAGATCACCTTTGCAGAGGGTTCAGTGACTGCAGGGGACCCGCTGCGGCACGGGAATGCTGGCCGTTAGGAGCGCACTGTCAAAAAGCAGTTATCGACTGTCAGCCGCAGCTAAAAATGATTTCGGAAAACGGGGTTAGAAGTTCAGCACTCTGCTTCTCCCCATCCCTCTCAGACGGCTGGAAGGGGAAGCCCTGTCACCAGGACTGGCCCTGTAGTGATTTATTCACCTCCGCATAAACTCCACAAGCCCACCACATCATGATCTCGTCTTTAGTTTTTTTTTTTTACAAACCACCCTTACTGACACCCCTGTATCAATGCTTTCAGCTGTTTTGAAAATCTCACGTCTTCATTCTGCCCGTGCAATAAAAACCAACAACGATAAGCGTGAAAAAGGGACTATATACTTGCAAAAGCAGCGCTACAGTACCATTCTTTATTAAATATCTATCCATTTTTTTCTTGGATTTTTCATTGGCAGATGCTGATATCGAGACCTCAGGGTGGCCTGATAAAATATGCAGTATAATATACAAACAAAATGTACACCAAATTGTGCTTATTTTATAGAAAATTTGCTCAGAATTCATTACTGAAATGAAGAAAAGCCTGGCCAGTGTATCAGCTTGTAATTGATGTTAATAATAATAATAATAATAATATACAGTTTATAATAATGTATAACGTAATGTAAAGTATAATATTATACATACATTTTTGTTGTTTACAATGTTTTGTTTTTTTTTGTTTTTTTTTTGGACATTGACTAAATGACTAAAGTAAAATATCTTTTCATTTCTGAGAAATGTTACCATATGGCAACAATTCTAAAATTACATTTTGGGGTATAAAACTAGTCTTTCTTTAAATAAAAAAAATAAAAATAAAAATCTGAAAGAAAGAAAGATAGAAATAAGCTACTAATAATAATTCAAAGTTATTTAATTAAGTCATTACATCACTCATGCATCTAATTTATTTATTTATTTATTTTAAATATGTATTTGGAAGACCTATAAACTCAAACTGAATAATTTTTTTTGCACTCGTTTTCTTAGCCTTTTTTTTTTTTTTTTGGTATTTATGCCTAAAAGCAATTATATTGTTATAAACACTTTAAAATAAATAATTGAATGCCACTATCTATAAAAATCTATAAAACAGTGCTGTTGGTGAGAAAATTAAATAGTGTATTTGTTTTGTTGCACCAAGCTTAACTGAGGGGGGAAAAAAAAAAAATATATATATATATATATATATATATATATATATATATATATATATATATATATATATAATGTCCAGTGCTTTGCAATGCTTCTTAGCTACTACTACTACTAAATAATAATAATACACTTTTGTGGCCATTCTTTTTATAAATAAACATTTAAAGTGTTCTTGCCATGCACCTTCAAGCACTAAATCTTAACAAACCTTAATTGTATGTAGGCAGATAATGTTCAGACATTTAAGCGAAACATTAAGCAGCATATTAGTGTTGTTATTTTGCAGGGAAAATCATCCCTAAAATGCAAGTGGCTTTCCTCACAGGCATGAGCTTCACAGCAGTCATTCCCCCGCTCCCAGGACAACTTGTTTCCGTGATAGAGGATGATATTTTGGCGTTAGTTCAAAGGCCACTCTCTCTGTCTCTCTCCCATGTTTCTGTTCAGCCAGAGATTGCCATGGTGGCTCTTTCTATGCCATCTGCAAACCACGCTCCATCCCAAACACAGGGGATCACAAAGGTGTTATTTTTCAAAGCAGGCCTGTGCGCCTCCTGCTGGGCCGGCCCAGCCGTTCTTCAGGGGAGAGGAGGGAAACTTCTGAGGGCGTGTGGCCCTCCCTGTCGCCCGCCTCCTCCGGGGCAGCCCTTTGAGGGGGTCATAACTGTGGCCTGTATAACATGGGTTACTGCTGATGCTGGTTGGTCACACTTGATGAAGCCTTTAAAGAATTCTTCCTTTCATGCTTGGTTTCTATTAAAATTCTGCTGTGGTGGGTCAAGGCCTGGCTCCCAGACGGCTGGGCTTCCATGCGCTGCAGCTAGGGGGCACTGTCTAACCATGTTTCGCCGGTTCGGCTCTCACCCACTTACTTCAAGATAAAATGACTATCCACGCTCCATTTTAGCTAGAGTCGGTGTGGAAGTGTGAAGATCCTCTGTTAGTGCTTCACAAAATGAGAGTCTCTTTCCTTTAACGTGAGAGAACGTCCAGGCCTGTTCAAACTCACTGAGGATCTGCTGCGCTCGACACATAACTGGTGTGTGGAGGGCAGAATATGTAATATGGAGCCATTACACTTATATGTTCATGAAGGAAAATATATTAGTATGTGAATATATTTATAATATGGAAAAACGTCTGTGCACATAAGTGATATCCTGCAGTGTAGACATGCAACTACACTGTAAAAATTAAAAACCATCTTTATACTGAAGGTTTATGCTGAATAAATATAATTAAACACTGTACACTTATTGCACATGCTTAAATGAGAACATATAAAATATTTAATAGGATTTTGGATAGAAAAAAAATGTAGAGCTATGATACGTGAGTGTAAATGTTTGTTAAAATTGATTGCTATTAGACATTTTTTTTAGATTTAAAATGTCTTTTATTTGACAGAAATATTTTATACTTGATAGAAAGGTAATATCACTACATACACTACTACCACTATTAATAATCTTCTATTTTTGTAGTCATAATATCTGTTGCTGTGATAACATTGTGCGATATTAAAATGGGTTCAAATAAACCTAACACTTATTTCATGTTTTAATATTTAAAATCTGCTGCTAAAATTAATTCACAAGAAGAACATAATTATTGTAATGTTGTTGTTATTATTATTAGTAGTAGTAGTATTTTATTTTGTAGATTCTCGATTGTGTTATCCTCATTACTATATCATACTCATATGTGACCCTGGAGCACAAAACCAGTCATAAGTAGCACGGGTATATTTGTAGCAATATCATTAGCAAAATCATTAGGATATTAAGTAAAGATCATGTTTCATGAAGATATTTTGTAAATTTCCTACCGTAAATATATCAAAACTTAATTGTTGTTTAGTAATATGCATTACTAAGAACTTCATTTGGACAACTGTAAAGGCAGTTTTCTCAATTTATTTATTTATTTTTTTTGCACCCTCAGATTCCAGATTTTCAAATAGTATCTCAGCTAAATATTGTCCTATCCTAAACTTAGTTATTCAGCTTTCAGATGATGTATAAATCTCTTTTTTTTTTTTTTTTTTTTTTTTATATAAAAAAAGAACCTTATGACTGGTTTTGTGGTCCAGGGTCACATATTACACTGAATAACCACTGGAGACCAAAAATTGTACATTAAAGTGGTATTTTTAAACTGCTTTAATGTATTATTAAATGTTTATTATTATTAATATATAAAAATACATAAAAAAAAAAATTACAAATATAATTTTAAACTATAAAAACAGATTTGAGACACTAGATTATGCACTAATAAAAAAAATCACAGTTTGCAATACTCTTGATAATTTTTAAATAATATAAAAATAAAATTATACATGATATTTTTAAAATAATATAATGAAGCAAATATCTCACAGTACAGCTTGCTAGAGTTGTAAAGTGAACTTCTGACAGGACTGTAGCAGTGGATCAAAAGATAATATTATAGCTTAATCGTGCATTGTCTGTGCCAAACATGTGCTCTTCAGTCCAGCACACAGACAGAAGAGGCAGAGAGACACAGAGCTGTTTGCCAGCACAACGCTTCACTATTCTCCAAGTTTCACCACTTTTCCAAACAGCACAGCAAGACAGGCAGAGGTCGGTCCCAGCCTGGCTCTCCTGAGACTCTCTCTCACACACACACACACTCTCACACACGGCAGCGAGCAATCGCTGTGCTGTTTACACTGACATACTGTACACACACTGCAATGTGCTGTCAACACCCTAACATCACTAGAGTCCATTTACATATTTACACACTCAGCGTGAGGCAAAAATGATACTGCGCTCCAAATGAATACAAATGTGAATTGGTAGAACTTTTTTTTTTTTTTAAATAGGTGAATACTTTAATTATATATATGTATATATTTGGTAATAATATTTAACTAGTGACAATATTACCATAACTGAACTGGCAGTGTAATTTTATATAATATTATATTGTTTATTCTTTTTAAACATTTATTAAAATACATTTATTATATATTACAAGAAATGCTTTTATGTCTGCATTTATATTTTATATTATATTTTTAGTTTATTTTACATCATTTATATGAATATGTTTTATTGTATTAAATATATATTTTTATTAAAAATAAATACATAGTGATGTACTGGTAATTTCATATTCATCTTGTTAATAGGGAGTTTGTTCATATCCTCCATAAATCCTTGTTCAAAGTCAAAAAAAATATTTTTTTAGATACATGACCTTTTCACAATTTTTTTTTTCTTTAAATAATAGTTTATTACCCTGTTTACAAAATATTATATTATATGATATATATGATATTTTAATGAACATTCATAAAAAATGAATCTAACAGCTTTTTGTAAACTGCATGGCTTCTTTACTGAAATAGTTTCACTATATAAATCCAAACATACAAAATGTACTTTCTTTTTAATGAATACACACACACACACACACACACACACACACACCCCTTACATATGAACTTTGTGAGTTCATATATGTGTATGTAAAATACACACATCTCAGATATATGAACTTTCACAAAAAAAAAAAATATCTAAAAGTTGCATTTTGTAAACAGGGTGATTTACTTAAATAGTTTTGCTATATAAATATATATAAGGCACCACTATAATACTCATATTATTCTCATAAAGTGGCTCGATGTGAAACCCGAGAGGCTGAGAAACTGACAGTTTATTCTGCTATCGCTGGATGTCAGGCATCCATCCACCAGTGGTATTCCTTAATCCGATTCATTTGGCCTCAGCGTGGACTGGCGTTGTGTGTTTGGAAGGGGTTCATGTGCATGATGGATGTTATTGTCAGAAATGCCAAGGTCAATACACAACGCTCATGCAAAAAAAAGGACTTACT
This sequence comes from Tor tambroides, assembly GCA_021397915.2. Lineage (NCBI taxonomy): Eukaryota > Metazoa > Chordata > Actinopteri > Cypriniformes > Cyprinidae > Tor > Tor tambroides. The sequence goes on along the minus strand of JAFVLL020023162.1, from coordinate 42,322 downwards.
TATTTCAAAAGCACCTCCCATGTATCATCCTTGCAATCTGACCTTGCCTCCTTCTGTAATAACATTCTGCGAGAGGACAACTGCTGGGATCATTCTGCGGTGCTGGCGTCGGTCTGTAAAACGGCTCTTAGGCCAGCTGAATAGGCCTGTCACACACAAACACACACACATAGGGTTTAGATTTCAGAGATAGGCCAGTTTTGGTGTGAGATGAAGAACAGTAAACTTTTGCCATCATCATGGGTGAGAACGTCATGTAACTTGATGGTTTAGGCTTAAATGTAAACGGCTAACAGCTAACACACACACACACACACACACACACACTCTCTCTCTCTCTCTCTCTCTCTCACACACACACACACACACACACACACACACAGTATTTTACCCAGCATGTCTTGTGAAAACATCATGCATAACTTTAATGGACTTGTTTCACAGTATGTTAGACTTTCTGGCCAAAAACAGGATCTCAGTAGTGGTCAACACTATATCAGATTGATTGACAGTGTCACTCACGGTTAGCTTAGCAATACATTAGCTCCTTGTATACACCACTTCTCTGTTAACACTGCAATTCTGTGGTCATCTGGAAAATTCATAGCCTGCGTCAGGCCTCCTTATACAGCCACAGTCGGCTACATTGCAACACAAAATGACAGATTTTCCTTTCATACGTACGACATGAAACCATGTCTGTAGGTTATTATCATACACTTAAAAAATAACAATTAAAAATGTGAAAAATACTAAAAATAAAAGAAAGAAAGAAAGAAAAAGAAAATAACTTTACGGTAAAAAATATTTTGGCAACATTTTTGGGTTTTATGGATTGAATTTCAATTTACTTTTTTTTTTTTTTTTTTTTTTTAATCTATTAAATTAACTGATACAGTGGGAAATGATCAGTCTATAATTTTAATGGTAGGTTTATTTGAAGAGTGAGAGACAAAATAACAAATAATAATAATGATAAATAAAATAAAATAATTATAGAAAACCACATTTCAAAAAAGTTATAAATTGTTTTGCATTTTAATGAATGAAATAAGTATTTGACCCTTTTGCAAAACATGACTTAGTACTTGGTGGCAAAAGCCTTGTTGGCAATCACAGAGGTCAGACGTTTATTGTAGTTGGCCTCCAGGTTTGCACACATCTCAGGAGGGATTTTGTTCCACTCCTCTTTGCAGATCCTCTCCAAGTCATTAAGGTTTCGAGGCTGACGTTTGGCAACTCAAACCTTCAGCTCCCTCCACAGAGTTTCTATGAGATTAAGGTCTGGAGACTGGCTAGGCCACTCCAGGGCCCTCATTTATCAACAGTGCGTATGCACAGATGTGTGCGTAATGAGGGCGTAAGAACAGTTTCACGCAAAGTGTGGGATCTACCAACTTGTACTTATACGTAGAAATGTGTGTAAATATACACTCTCCCAGTATGCTTACTAAATCTAGGTAGAAATGGGTACACCATTAATGATGCTGATTAAGAGTGTCACAGCATGCATTAAGCAATCCACATGTCCTGTGTTTCCTTTAATTATAAAAAACTCACTGACACGTTTAGTTTTTAAACAGACAAGTTTCATAATTGTGTCAAAACCTATGTTAGCCAGACAAATGTTTGTCTTATCTAAGGTTATTGGAAGACTTGGCAAACAATGCTTCCGCAGCTCGTTATTTATATGCTTCCAAAGCACGTTAGCTAACTATGGTGGTAAGTCCCATTGAACTCATTGGTAAACGCACGGAACTTATGCACCATAGTTGCTTTTGTGTTCCACTTCGTTTACAGAGCACAGAGTGGCTTTCTATACATAGAGTTAGGTTTCAATCAATGCTATTTTTAAAGGGAAGTTTTGCCACCATATATGGTTCAATTGAGGCGTTAATGAATAATTGAACATAAATCAGCATGGTAGTAATGGACACATGTGGGGATTGACAATAATGATTACTATCATAAAGCAAGAACTCAGCATCGCTTGATAAATATGATTTTGTTGAAAATTTGTAAGCTGTCAAATCATCATAATAAAATATGAACTCTTTTTCTACGACTGTTATAAATATGCCCAGAATTTAATGCTTCTTCTTGAGCCACCTTTTGTTGTTCTGATTCATAGTTTTGGGTGTCATCATGCTGGAATACCCATCCACTCATTTTCAGTGTTTCGCCTGATTCGGTACATGGCCCGGGTCTATCAGTCTCCTTTGATGCGGTAGTTGTCCTGTCCCCTTAGCAGAAACACTCCTGAAGTACATGTTTCCACCTATGTTTGATGATGGGGCAGTTCTAGTCATAGGCAGCATTCCTCCTCCAAACATCGAACATGCTTTCTTGAGCAGGGGGACCTTGCGGGCGCTGCAGGATTTCAGTCAGTTGTTTTGTGTTTCTTCCGTTTGTGAATAAGCACACCAACTGTTGTCACCTTCTCACCAAGCTGCTTGGCGATGGTCTTGTAGCCCATTCCAGCCTTGTGTAGGTCTACAATCTTGTCCCTGACATCCTTGGACAGCTCTTTGGTCTCAGCGATGGTGGAGAGTTTGGAATCTGATTGACTGATTGCTTCTGTGGACAGGTGTCTTTTATCCCTTTAAGAGAGTGATCCTAATCTCAGCTCTTTACCTGTATAAAAGACACCTGGGAGCCAGAAATTTTGCTGATTGATAGGGGATCAAATACTTATTTCACTCATTAAAATGTAAATCAATTTATTACTTTTTTGAAATGTGTTTTTCTGGATTTTTTTTGTTATTCTGTCTCTCACTGTTCAAATAAATATACCATTAAAATTATAGACTGATCATTTCTTTGTCAGTGGGCAAACGTACAAAATCAGCAGGGGATCAAATACTTTTTTTCCCCACTGTATGTTAATATACAAACCTATTGAGAACCCATTGTCCTAAAATCTGTTTTGGACCTTTAGAAAACACTGGAAACCAACAACAACAAATAAATAAATAAATAAATAAAAATAACACCTGCATAAATACTGCTCTAACACAGCTACTATATAATGTAAATATATATATATATATATTTCTTCAAAGTTATTAATAAAACAAAGTTCATCTGAGCATCAGAGTGTGTTTTACAAGAAAATACTGTTTCAGTCTTTCTACTTTGAAATTTCACATTGAATTCAATGTGTTACTTGCTGTTTCTTTGTTGTTGTTTTTTAATTGTAGTAGGTACATGGTCGGTATCATACACAGAAATACAAAACATATTAACACACATGAAACTATAATAATGCAAAAAAATAAATAAATAATAATAGTAATTTGACACTAATTTAACAACATCAGGTGTAACATGAAATAAAGTAGAGAAAAAATGAAGAAGAAATTAAAAAAACAAAAAACAAACATTTAGTACATGAACGATAATCGACATCAGATCAAAAATAAAAAAGTTTGTTTACATAATATACTAAAAATATGTATATTTATTATGTATATATAAATACACACTCATACAGTATATATTTTGAAAATATTTACATGTATTTGCTACGTATATATTATATCACATCATTTATATTGATATATAAATGTATTTAATATACAAAGCATATAACTTATTTTTCTAAATATATACATGCATGTCATCATATATACAGATAATAAATATAAGTGAAAATAATAAATATTCCCAAACAAAAACTTTTATTGGGATGCTACTAATCGCGACAATCGTTTACTGTACACCATGTAAAACATTGCCACACATAGAGATTCTAGAAAGTCAATTTACTTTTTTTTTTTTTTTTTTTTTTTTCTTTTTTCTGATGACTTGTTCTCCATCACTTCCTAAAACTGTAAGTTTAACACTATTTTGAAATGTCCCATTAAATTTATTAGTTTTTCATCATATATACAAAGAGAACTTTAACTGGTTTTTACCATAGCATTTACACAGTGTTTTACTGTTAAAATTATAACCTTTTTTACAGTGTATGATGAAGCAACATTACCGCCCTGCTGTATGGCCCCAAATGAGTGATTGTGAGCAAGAATCAGTGGTCTTAATAAGAGACACAAGTGCTTCTTTCTATCCGGAGGGTGTTGGGTCGGTCCGCATCCTTCGCCCGTGTCGCACCGCGTACGATTGACCTCTCCAGCTAATGGGAGGAAACACTCCAACAGACAATTAAATGGGCCACTTGTGAGGTTGAAAATGGAAATCTTCTATTGAAATTCAGCTTGGAGCGCTCTGAGTGCTAAGTTTCCCTCCAGGACAAAAGAGGGAGCGAACTACCCCGGTCTAAGAAAATGACTTCAATTAGCCATAATGTTAATCACCATAGCTCAGAACAAAAAAGTCAAGCTGGGAAATCCCTTGATGGAAATTGTTATAATTGCCCCTAACTACAGGGAAGAATATTTCTCTGCTCTTAATTACATGTGACTTAATATTTAAATATACCATTTGCCAGGGTTTCAAAGTATCTTAATCATTCCCATTAATTTTTAATATCTAACATTTGGAGTGGCAGCGCGCGCAGATAAACACCTTTTACAGTTTGACTGGTTACAAGCGGCAGGTAAGAGTAACAGAATGTCAGCCTTTCATTATTCATGAGGCCTCGCTGACAGAACGGGAACGCTCCGACAGGAACAGGTAATTGTGGCATCCACCGAGGTGGTAGGGAATAATCAATAGCGTACAGACGCGCTTTCTGACTCCAGAGGAAATCCATTCAGTCCTGCTTCATTCACTATAGATACGTGAGGGATAAAACCCTTTGCCTGGGTTTATTTTGCAAGAATCACTGGCTGACTGTACATTATTACGGTATTATACGGCTGCTTATCTTATGCATTAATAAATTGATTTGAAGTATTGATTTGTAATTATTTTTAATATGATGAAACGCAGAGCAGGGAGTGATGTGAGAGACTAGCACATGCTGGGAACTGGTTGCCTGGGACAACAGTTCATAGTGCTCGTTATACAACAAATAGCGTTCATTATTTAACAATATTTGACCACTGAATGTTGCAGTTCACCAATCACAATCAAGTATGATATAGAGCTGTGGAATAAAATTGGAAGTGTAATTAGTCCAGGTATGCTTATAGCACGCTTCGTGGGAAGTATACATTGCATGACCAGCTTCTGACAGATGAAATAGTTATTAATAAAAAGGAAAATCTGTGAAGTGTGCTCTTTCTATTCATGGTTGTTTCATAAGGGAAAAAAAATAAGCCATTTTTTAAGAAAAGTGTATTAAATTTAAAATATTATGTTGTGTTACAAATATTCTAAAAAAAAAAAGTATACTTTCCTTACTCTTTCAAAGAGATCGTCTTAAGTATAATCATAATCGATATAGTGATGTTTTTTTAATTTTTTTTATTTTTTTTTTTTATTTAATTCAGAAATGTCTAATTCATAATCATCATAATTTTTTTTTTGAGGACTTGCACCACATTTTACATTTTACTTGGTCAAATTATTTGACCTTTTTTAAAAATGTGTTTTCACCAATTTTACCCTATTATTTTAGGATATCTTAAGTCATATGGTCAGGATCATATTTTAAGAGACTTACTGCTTACGTATGTATATATGTGTATATGTATGTATTTATATATATATACACTTATACTTTTGTCACACCACATAATTTTTAATTTGCGAACAAAGTTTTTTTTTTATTTTTGTTTTTTTAATATTATTATTATTGAGCAGTGAAGCAGTTTTTTTTAAATATTTTGGTAACACTTTATTATAGGGACCAATTATCACTATTAACTAGTTGCTTATTAACATGCATAATATTAACATATTGGCCTGTTTATTAGTACTTATAAAGCACATATTCTGCACAACCATATTCTACATCCCCAATCCTACTCAATACCTAAACTTAACAACTACCTTACTAACTATTAATAAGCAGCAAATTGTTGTTTATTGAGGCCAAAGTTGTAGTAATAGTTTGTTAATTGTGAGAATTGGACCTTAAAACAAAGTGTGAGCAATATTTGTATAAGAAATAGTGCAACAATTATGTAAAACAGCTTTTTAAGATTTTCTTTGTCTTTTTTTAAAGCATTTTATTCTTTAATGGGACTTTTTTCTTCATTTTGACATTTTGAGGACAGATCATTTTTAGACATTTTTTCTCTTTCATTAACTAAAACTAAAACAAAAACTCTAAACAAATCATTACTTGAAATAAATATAAAATTAACTTAAAACAATTAAAATAATATATTTTTAAAATGTTTGTTTAGTTTAAGTTAAGGTACTAAAATAACTTGAACTAAAACTAAAACGTAATAAATACAGACATTAAAAAAGAAGTAAAATTAAAATAAACTGAAAATATGAAAATAAAGTGTAATCCAAAATAGTACCAAAAACTATAATAAAATATTAATTATATTAAAACAACACTGAATAATATCACTAATAGAGAATTTTAAACATAGAAACGTCTGTTATTTTACGTACTTAAGAGAGTTGTTGTTTTTTTTTTTAATGTGGGTTCACTGACATGTACATAATTTCTCTAGAGCAGTGTGCTGAATGACCCACGAGCGGATCCCAATCAGATATGTAAAGAACAATGGGCACATGTACTGTGATGATCTCTCTGTGTCTTTCTCTCTCAGGGGTCATTACTGCTCCTGCGCCTGCTGGTCATTAGAGGATCTCTGAGTTCTTTAAGCTCTGTAGCAGGGGTTCTAACCCCAGAGTCCTGGCTAAAGTCCAACGGTGGCTCTTTCTCAATCTGGCCACCTTAATCATGCCCTTGTCTAATTGGCTAAATTAGTCAGTGCCTCTGCACCCCAGCTGCGTCAAAGCTCGAACCTGTCGGCCAACTCCAAACTCTGCGCTACGCCTGTAGTTTAACGAAGGGCTTTCACACAAGGTTGGGTCTGGGTAATTGAAGGTCAGAACACAAATAACATGTTTTGCAAAGGCTATTGATGAAGTGCCCTACAATTCATTAGAACGAGCTTTAACAATATGAGGAAAAATGGCATAAAATCATATTCTTCTAAACTTAGCGGTCGAGCTAATGCTAAGCAAAAGACAAAGGTCAGAGTTTCACGGGCGGCCCTGAGGAGTTTCGGCCCCTCGCGCCGTTTCCCCTCGGCTGTTGTCTGAAACTCGATGGAGCACTGCTGCGATAAACTCGGCAAGGGTCTCTTTCTCTCGTCTCTCTGTTTCTCAGTGTACGTCTGCGGTTGCCAGCGGGCCGGTCTCTCAGTATGTGTGCGGCCGTAGGGAGCGCCGGGGCCAGAGCTGCCGCTTTAATTGGCTCTCATTTACACAGTGGCGAGGGTAGAGTCACCTGACTTATTCATCAGTCCGGCATTTCTGCCGTGATTTCTTTCTTCTGCTGCTTTTTCCGTTGATCCATTCTTTATGGACGTGGCTCTTGGCTTGACATCTAGAGCCGTGTTTCTTTGATGGAAAGCACATGGTCAGATATTACCCAGAAGTGTCGGGGAGAAACATCTCAGCAAGCTCAAAACATTTCACAGTGTTGCATTATAGTTGCGGATGGGTTACCTTTGCATTGCAACAATTGAAATATCATTCATGATATGTGTGGCCAAAAACCTAACATGCATTTTATGTATTTGAGTTAACAAAAATGATGGCTACCAAACTGCTGCATTGAGAAAACTCACAAATACGTCTTAGTTTTACAAAACGGAAAGAATCTTTTTTTGGAAACGTTTTGATACCTGTGTGCCTGTTAGCGTTTCTTTAACTAGATTTAAAATATCAATATAATCTGTTTTTACTGTGAAGACAAAACCAGGCCAAACTGCATTATTTTTAGTTCGGTTTTAAAATAACACAAAAAACATTTGCATAGTATTAAAAAAAAAAAAAAAAAAAAAATACAGTTACACTTTATATTAAGGTGCCCTTGTTACAGTGTAATTATACATTTAAGTACTGAGTAATATTAATTAACTACATGTACTTACTACATGGTTAGGATTAGGATTAGGGTTTGTCTTAGGGTTACGTGCATGTAATTATGCACAATTTATTGTTATTATAATAGTAAGTACATGTAACATGTAACAAGGACACTTTGAAATAAAGGGTCACACTTTATATTAGGTGGCCTTAACTACTATGTACTTATTTAAAAAAATAAGTACAATGTACTTATTGTGGTCATATTGTATTGTAAAACACTTTTGCTGCTATTGAGGTGGGATACTGGTAAGGTTAGGACAGGTTTGGTGGTATGGGTATGTTTAAGGGTGGGTTAAGGTGTAAGGGATGGGTCAACACTGTAATTATAAATGTAATGACAAATTAATTACAGATGCAACTGCATATAGGTATTTTAAAAAATATAAGTACAATGTAAAAACATGTATGTACACAATAAGTGCATTGTATCAAATGATTCGTTTAAATGTAAGTACATAGTAGTTAAGGCCACCTAATATAAAGTGGGACCTTTTATCATTGGTTATGGCTTTGTAAGGTTGGAAAAAGCGATGCATGTGTAATACTGTACCAAGTTACAGTAGAAATGGGAATGGTGTGCTTGAAAAATGTGGATGTGGTTTTTCTATGATATGAAATTCTGTATTTATTATGTTCATATGGTCAGCTGTCCTATCAAGTATGAATGAATGAATGAATGAATACAAATTTAGCAATACTAGCAGGGTGAAATAACTTTTAGTAAAGTCACAGTAGCATAACATTTTTTTTTCTGCCTTCTCGCCCGCATACTGTAGGAAGCATCACAAAGACAGATCTATTTTTAACATAAAGAATGCATTGTGTGCAGTTTTTCATGTTATTGTCATGTTGTGTGTCTTTTTTCATGTTATTCCAAAAGAAAAAAAAAAAAGATTTTGTGTTGTCTCTGAAACAACTTTCCTTTTTGCCTGACAAATCACTCTTTAGCAAAACATAACCCGTTTCCTCCAACCACCTGGACGCATTCTGGTATATACTGTATGGCCTCTTCACAATCTAATAAATTATCAATGGATAAAAAGATTTGTCCTACATTTTTCCCCATTCCAAATCTTTCTCTCAAAAATACAAAAGTTTAAAGAAAAAAAAAAGTTGTTTCACGTTGACTTAGCTTGACTGCCGTTTCCACTTAAGGCTGGAATACACTACAGGACTACCAGCTGCCGAAAATCAGAACCAGTCTGCATATTTGAGTTGACAGATTTCACCAAAAAAATCATGTATAGTGTATGATAAACACAGACTCTGGTTTTCTAGCTTCAGACTGCGAATCCATCCAGTCAGAATATACCAAAAATGACGTTTTGAGACCATTTTAGAACACATATTGTTTTCATTTGTCATATGTCTCAGGAGCATGTTTCGGTGGGAGTTTGTTGTGTTTGGAACAACTTGAAGGTCTGGTAGTACTGTATGACGCCTAGTGCTTCTCTGTAACTGTTTACAAAGTCAGCAAGCGTATGAAGCCTAGTGTTTTAAAATCTGCTCAAGTAATGTAGTGTATTCCAGCCTTTAGGAAGCTTTACCAGCTATTACCCCGTCACGTTGAGGCCTTATCTTTCAAAATTCAAGACATCACCAGTAAGTGGCGTTTGGGGGTGGAGATGAGAAGAGAAGGAAGGAAGAGGACGAGAAGAGAGGGGGATTACACCATTCTCTAATCAAACTCGCCTCAGTGCTCTTGTTCAATCAGACACCTGCTATTAAGTTGATAAATACGCTTTTCTCAGTGTGGGGCGGCACTCGTTGAGTAGCCCTGGATACGCCGCTGCCTTCCTAAATCCTTGCGGGCAGGGTTCTAGCCTTTATACACCTCTTTTCCTATTATCTCACATTTCACAGACAGCACCAGAATACGAGCAAATGCCTCGCCAAACCAGGACGTCGCACCATATCAGTGGCACACCACAATCGGCCTGAGTGCATCCGAGAGCAGGGGTGGCTTTCGCAACTCCATTAGTACTTTGTCTTCCCTTTTTCCCTTTTTATTCCTTTAGTGGTAATGAAGGAAAAACCGTAGAGTGTCTCTTTATTGGGCGAGATGCAACTCGTCCCCCTTAATCTCTTGTCTCGGCTTTTCAGCGACGGCGGGTGCCCTGTGTCGCCGCGGCCCGAGAGGATGCCCACCCGCTGGGAATCTTACTCAGTGCGGCGTCGGGCCCACTGCAGTGCCTGATAAACACTAAATAGGCACCGTCGCAAGAGAGTCTCCATGTGCGAGTCTGTGTTTGCCACGTTTTGGGTTTTAAGGGTGCTGCAGGTACAGAAATGTCACTCGGCTCCATTGTGTAGAGAGGACCATTGTGTGAGAGCATTAGCTGTCCCGCTTCTGCTTTCCATCTCCACAGGGGTTCTGACACATCCCCTTGGGATCCATCACCCCTTGGACACGACACCACCAGCGGCGGCGGTGTAAAGCCGCTCTGGTCGCCTGTGCCGTGCGACGCGGGGTTGCTTTGTACCGTCGCAGTTATAAAAGACGCAAGATCTTCACGGTGGTGATCCGTGTTGTGCTTTATCTGATCGGTGTGAACTGTCGTCTTGGGCTGGTAATCTTGCATACGTCTTTACATGTAGATTTCTTATTAAAGTACAAGAACGGTTTCTTGTATCTGATCATAGGATTAAGCTCTTCTGATACAAATTACAATGATCTTCCATCGCGATCCAGACACCTGAATCGGCTCTTTAAAATGCCGAATGTGCTTGTCTGCACGGTGCATCTGGATATATGCCTGCTTATCTCCATCTTTTAATCCTCATTTGATGAGTTACTGGTGCCATTATCAAATGAAAATATAACACAAACAATTTTACTAAAATGTAATTTAATGTATTGCAAATAGTTTTGTGAATAAGTTGGAAACTGCGGTGCTGTTCAAAAGTTTAGAGTTGGTAAGATTTTTTTGGTATCACTTTAAGGACCAATTCTCAGTGTTAACTAGCATGCATATTATTAGCATATTGGCTGTTTATTATACTTGTCTTATTCTGCATATTTTAGAACCTATAATACTACCCCACCTAACATGATCAACTATCTTGCTAACTATTAACAAGCAGACAATTAGGAGTATATTGAGGCAAAATTAATAGTTGGTTAGTTAATAGAGAGAATTGGACCTTAAATAATGTGTTAAATAAATAAATAAATCAATTTATTTATTTATTTATTTATTTAGTCTTTTATGCTCTACATTGTATGCAGGGCTGCATTTATTTGATCAAAAAAGCAAAAAAAAAAAAAAAAAAAAAAAAAAAAAAAAACTATAATATTCTGAAATAGTATTATAGTTGTTTTCTTTCTTTCTTTTTTTAATGTGATTTATTCCTGTGATGTAAAGCTGAATTTTCAACATCATTACTCCAGTCTTTAGCGTCACATTGTCATTCAGAAATCATTCTAATATGCTGAGTTTTACTCAAGAAACATTGTCATTATTAACATTCTTATTATTATTATCTTATGCACAAATATTTTCAATTATTTTATGTTGAAAACTTGTTTTTCAACAATTTTTTTCAGGATTCTCTGGTGAGCAGACAGTTCAAAAGCATTTATTTGAATGAAATATATGTTTTTGTAACAAAAGTTTTTACTGTCACATTTGATCAATTTATAATATCCTTGGTTAATAAAAATATCAATTTGTTTTTATCAATTTGTTTTAGTCAGTCAATCAATCAATCAATCATCTTACTGAGCCCAAACTCTTGAACAAGTGTGTACACATATCTTGTGTGTAATCAACTGCACACAAACTACACACAAATATATTTATGACTAAATCTGTGTATTCACAGCAAATATAGGCCTATCAAATATTTGAAGAAAGGTAATAATCCTCCAGTTTCACAGACAAGGCTTAAGCGTAGTCTCAGACTAAAATCTAAGTCTGAGCTGTTTCGACTGAAAGAAACTTGCACTAATTGATCTTATAATTCATCAATGCCTTTTGTTTTTTCTCAAGAGGGACACCAGTAATGTTTTATCTTAGGCACGTTAAAAAAATAAAATAAAATAAAAAATAAATAAATATCCTAATATTGAACTATGGCCTAATCCTGACTTAGTCTAAGCCCTGTCTTTGAAACCAGGCCAATGTGTTTTAGTTGATTCTCATAAGCATTTCTTTTAATTCCGACCGAAGTTATTATTGGACGCTCAATCAAGCATATACACATTTTAAATGGCCTTTCTTGCATTTTGTAACTTTTTCAGTGACTGAACATAATTACTAGATATCATGATACACAATAAAGTCAGATGGATAGTTGTATATCAGAAGTATTTCATTCTCTCTCTCTCTCTCTCTCTCTCTCTCTATATATATATATATTAGTGCTGTCAAACGACTGTTGACGAGTATTAGTGCTGATTAATCGCATCCAAAATAAAAGTTTTTGTTTACATAATATATATGTGTGTACTGTGTATATTTATTATGTAAATATAAATACACACTCATACAGTATATATTTTGAAAATATTTACATGTATTTACATGTATATATTTATATTTATATAATTTCATATATAAATATATTTAATATACAAATATAACATAATTTTCTTAAATATATACATGTATGTGTGTGTATTTATATAAACATACTAAATATACACAGTACACACACACATATTATGTAAATAAAAACTTTTATTTTGGATGTGATTAATCACGATTAATCGTCTGACAGCACTAATATATATATATATATATATATATATATATATATATATATATATTAGTATTTTTCCAATTAAGGACACTTTGAGAAAATTATAATTTGCTATACTTAGAGGAAATCTGATTTCATGTCACTGAAATGATCCAGTTTCCAGTGATCCTTTAAGGTTGTTATTACTTTTCTTCATGAATACTGAATAAATATTTAAATTCGAATCGATTTCAGTCAAAACCCACAACTGAAGCTATAGCGGCCAGATCAATTCACGTGTTGTTTCAGTCGTGCTAGTCTTTACATTTCATAGTGAAAATGTTTTTCTCTTAAAACAACCTCCAAACGGCGTTTGGAAAGAGGCAATTTCCCTTGTTCTCAGTGAAAACACAACAAGAATATCAAGTGTCTGTTGGTCCTCTTCAGACGTTCTTCACATTCTCCTGTTGCTTCAAAGCCAGAATTCATAACTTTGTGGTTAAAGTTCAAACCCTTTGGAAAAAGAAGACGGTGAAGGGAAAAAAAAGAGGTGGAACAACACTGTATTGGAGTTCAGAAGCTGGAGTTGGCATATGTCACTGATTGAGTTGCACAGTCAAAGGGAGGAGGCGTCTGGCCCATCAGGAGTCTGTTGGCTGGATCTGCTCTCATACTTGAGTGGAATCCATCATGCGTGGAGAGGCCTAAGTGGAGCGAGCTCGACCCAGTCCGGGCCAGACTTCAGATAAGTGATCAGCGCCGGGTCTCGGCCACTATATCACCAGCACTGAATGAACAACCCCACGTTGACCCATCCAGGGGAGGAAAACACATGTTCTCCGGCTCGACTCTGGCCGGCTACCTGCAGAGAGGGCTGGGAATTCCTCCAGCAGGAGGCCAAGGGGGTTGCAGAGGAAGAGGAACGCTATCCCTACCGCTCGCTGGGTAGCCATTAGTGTGTCCGTGTGTGTATATGTATGTGTGCACGGAGAGGAGAAATACACGATTCACATTTCAACAACAGCTATTCACCCTGAGCCCAACCTGTCGCTGGAGTTTAATTGATATTTGCTGTATGAATTATAGGAACAGGGTTGATGGGAAGGAACAGGATGGAGATATGGGACTGTCCTGCACAATTGATATAATTTCAGAAAATTCAAAATTGAGATGTGTAGAGAGATACAAGGGCTAGTAAAGTTTTGAAAATGTCTCTTTTTATTTTGATTTTGATTTGTGGTATGATTGTCAGTTTTAGTTCAAATTATTCATAAGGAGTTTTTGACTATTTTTAGTTTGGTTGTGTTTCACTTCAGTATTAGTTGCATTTTGCATTCCTTATAACAGCAACACAATTTATAATTTATGCAGTTTTTGGTTCTAATTTAACACACATTTTTTATATAATTTTATTTTTGGGAATTTTTAGTTTTTGCTTGTATTTTACTTCTATTCGTTCTAGTTTTCATTCGTTATACCAGTAACACAAATTGGTTGGGTTGAGTAGGCCTTTGAAATTTTAGAAATAGTATTTTATTAGTTTTTTTCATTAATTAATTTTAATTGTTTTCATTAATTTATTAATATATAATAATTAAATGGAGTTTCTGCATTGTTTATAATTATTTTGCAAACTCCTTTTAATTTTTTTTTAGTTAATACATAAAAATATTTTTTTAAATAAAAATAAAAAAATACATAGAATATTACTTTATATTTAAATATTTGACCAGTGTGTCAATACAACTCGGTTTTATCTTTATAATAGTTTTCCTTAACAATAAAAGCTGTTAGATATACAGTGCGAAAAAAATAAATAAAAAAATCTTATAATCTTACACAGCCTACATGTGGGCACTTCTTTAAAATTTCTGAGCTGCTGGACTTTATCTCAAATCATGTGTTCCTCTTTTGCTCTGCTCAGTGAGGACCATCGTTACCCGTTGTTTTTTTATTGTCCGTAAAATTTTTGCCACCCTCCCAACATATGTGGGAAATATAGCTCCTTTGTCCATCATCGCCTCCATTTTGGGATTACTTTTTATGGGATTTCACTTCCATTTCACATCGCAGTAGCTTAGATCAGTGTATTACATGCCGTCGAATATGTAGAGACCCCAAACATGATAAATACCTGCTGGAAAAAGAATATTTCTATGTGTCGGAAGGAGTAGAGCAGCCATTGAAGCAGGAGTCCTGGTCGAGCGGAGAGGCTGTCTGTCTGTCAGGGGGTGGGGCCAAGGGAAGGGGCGGGGTATTGAAATGAGCCCCATGAGAAGGAACGGGGAGGGGGCGGTACCTTCGGCCCCAGTTATTTACTTTGACCCTCAATCAACGGGGTGTACTCGCAGGGCACATGCCAAACTCCCCAGGCGGGCGGAGCGGCTCTGCTCCTTCCTTCACCTCGACATGCATGTTTCCATCCCAAACACATTTACAATTCCTCATAATACTGCATGTAGAAATCGCTACTTCAGTGACGGTCTGTAGTACAACTAACCCAAACCAGCAGCTTAGTCCCATCAGATGTTGTTGTTTATTCCTAGATATACACACGTTTAAATGGTTAGCTTCAATTAGCATTAGTTTTTCCCTGTTGACCCTATCAGAACAAACAACTGGATTCATTTTTAGGTTGTGACCGACTAATTGAGGACTGCTGGACTAACAAGCATCCTGATATTCTTGAATAACCTCAAACACAATGACTGCAAATGCACATTATTATAGAGTTTCATAGGAAGAGGTTAATTGCTTTGGGTACGGCGTCTACGGCAGAGTTCGAGGAAAATCGCACATCCGACGCCGCGCTGGGTAGCTGGAGGACACAATTATCAAATCAATTTCGGCAACAAACTTCGTATTGCAGGAGCCATTAAAATTTAATCCTAAATAAAGCTTAACATTTGTAATTCGGCGGGCAATTTCATAAACGTGTGTAAAACTATCTGATAAATTATGCATGGCTTCAACCGGCCAGCATAAATAAGCAGGCCGCCCAAGCATTATGAAGAGGGAAACGGAGAGCGGGAAACAGTTTTAAGATATTATTATTCAAATGAGACGGGCTCAACTCTACCTGCCTGCCATTGATGTGATCAAGGTGATTAATATGGCGCTATTAGTACAGTGATCCCATTGCAGTGGCAAGGGACGGCCTTGATTTATTTACTTTGTACAATTAGGCTATGTGATTAGGAGTGCAAACATAATTGGATTTTCAAGACCCGTACGCATGTAATTAGAGCTGCAATGCATCTTCCTTTGTGATCTGAGCTGACGGGCTACTGGGTGAAGGCTGAGTTTAACCCCTGTTAGTGGCGGAAGGAGACTCGCGAGCGTCGCCTTGAACGAGGATCAGAGAGCCGCTTCGTGCCGCTTAATTGATTGTACAGTCTTGTCAGAGTGTCACGGAGGCAGAAAGAGAGCGATATGAAAGCGTGGGAGAGATAGCTGCGGGGGGAATTGCGTCCGCCGCACGTATCGCCCTCGCTGCGGTTAGCCACGACTGGATGCGGGCGGGCGGGCGGAACCCTGTGTTAGAGCAGACGCCAACCTCCTCCGTGTCATTTCAATTACCACCTCGGAGGTGCAGCAACCTGAGGAGACGAGGAATCAATGTTTTCGCTCATTTACTCGTCCTTAATTAAAACACCGTGGACCTGCAGTCAGCACTGTTTGCAAAGCTTCGTCTGGCCCTCATAACATAGGCCAGTTGACGTACCGTGGTACAGAGATGGTAATGTCATGGGATTGAATTAGTGCGATAACTATATACAGTGGTGTTTACAAGATAGGTCCTTCAAAGAATATCATGGTACTTTGATATATACCGTGGTATGCCATGGCAGACCTAATCCAATGTAATATAATGAATACCACAGTACTGCAATGATGATTTTATATATACCGTGGTACTGTAATATACTGTGTATTTTATCTGCAAAGTAGGCCTTCCCCAGGGTAAATAAAAAAAAAAATGCTAAATGTTAATTATATTTAAATACCATGGCACACACATGGTACTGGTATCATTGAAGACAAAATAAAATAAATACATACATACATCGCTATACTATACTACACCAAAGTAATAAAAAACAAAACAAACAACAAAAACTAAAACAGTGATTCAGTGCCATGTCAGAAAATAAACGGTAATACTATGGTACTTTAATATTTATCATTTTATCTACATGGAGTGCCTGCTCCAAAGTAATTAAAAATACCATGGTACCGAATGATTACAGTATTTAAATAGAATAGTATAACCATGAAATATGCCGTTGTACATAACATGGCGCTGGTATCTTGTCACAAATAAACAAATAAATAAATAAAATGGTACTACAATATTTATCATTGCATCTACCACTCCAATATAATTTTAAAAAATACCATGGTTCTGAATGTTTACCACATTTATATAATATTGTATTTACAATAATAGGCCTATCCTAATGTAATTGAAAGAATACCATGGTTTTTTGCTACATACTATGGTACTGAATATTTACCATATTTAGACACTTTTCATGTTTTATTTATTATTGAAGGCCTACTGCAAGGTAACTCCAAAAATACCATATTACTATGGTGCTATTGTCAAAAAGAAAAAGTAAATACCATGGTACAATCTCCAAAAACATAGTATTATCATAGTAATAAGATTTATGAGAGAAAAAAATAAAATAAAAAAAATAAATATATATATATATATATATATATATATATATATATAGACCATGAAAGTGAATTAACATACTCATGTACCATTTATTTTAAAAAGCTTAAAATAATAACATATTGTTACCATGGTAAATGCCATCGTACTGCTGTTAGCACGCGTATTTGCTTGATTTTTTTATTTTTTTTTAATAAATTAAAAAAAAAAACAAAAAAAAAACATAACTAGTCTTACAGTGAATGGCATCTTTTGTGCTAACCTCGCAGTATGCAGTGCAGGAAGTAGAGGTTTGTGACCAGCGGTTGTGGGATTGGACACATTTTGAGTTTAAAGAGGGACAGCTCTGAGTCAGCTGGGCATCCAGTGTGATTGCCGGCCCCGGGCCCTCAATGGAAAGTTGTGGAGAGAAGCTGTGGTTGCCAGGCACCTCCTGAGGTGACTCTATCAGAGCCAGTCAAGCCTGAAATCAATCACTCAAACCTATCAAAGGCTGCCCTGCCCCGCCATTGTGAACCAGCCATCTGGGCCTCTGCATACTGTCTGCGTTAGTTTCAGCGTGTGTGTGTGTGTGTGTGTATCTGCATGTGTAACTAAATGAATAGAGGGGGTTTATGACAGTTACCACCACCGCACACAGGTTTTCGTGTCCGTCAAACATTCGCTTCACGCTTTCATTCACGGCGCTTCTAGGACGGACGGTGACATAATAGCTCGAGTCTGCAGTTGAAGTGCATTAGGAACCCCAGAATTTGGCATGAAGCTCTGCGCTCAGCTCCCTAACCAGCTGCAAGGGGCGATGGGGCCGTCCAACGGGCAGCTCTCCCAGGCCAAACTAACTAACTGTCCTGCTGCAGAGCATGCGGGACGGGGCTAAACGCACAGCGTCTACCATTGGAGGGCAGTAGAACACAGAGCATCTATCAGTGTGTCTTTCTTCGCCGTAGTTTCACACATTATGCTCTGACTAGGGGCCGCTCACAGCGGGGCCAAAGCCTGGAAGGACTGTGGAGAGGTCAGGCAGGAGGATCGGTTTGCGAAACTACGGCAGACCGTTGGCGTAAGCTGCAGAAATTGAAATATTGTTTAGCATTGCAGCTTTGTTCAAAGAAATGTCTGTTTAGTTGGTTTTAAGGGCGTTAGCTCAGCATTCAAACCTCTTTTACGTACATTTACGAAATAACTCTGCAATCGTCCTTGAAATTTATGAAAAAAGATTTAGTTTTGTTTGAATTGGATGGATCTGCATTTTTATGGCATTTCCCGCAGCTCCAACTGCAATCAGAAAATGCTAATTTTATGACCAACTGTATTTTCTGCGATGGCACTTGGAAAGATCAAAGCTATTACAAAATGAACCTAACGCAGCGGAGGTGCGCGCAGTTTATTACTCCGGTCGGAATGTAATGTAGACAATCCCTCAAAACCTCCCTGAGACGAGCTAACGCGCAGACGGACGCACACATACACACTGGATTGAAAGCGCTGCTGTCCCTGATCAATGATTCAGTGAGTCTGTTCTGGGTGAGGACACCTTTCTGCTCTAATACCTGCTTTGAAAATCCCCTTATATTCATTGGGCTGATAATCTATCATATCATGAATTGAGATATATAAAGCCTAGTTTATCTCTGTTCAGAATTGGATTACTTGTACATGGCCATGGTGGGAAATCTCCTTTATCAGATAATATCAGTTTTTTAATGGCAGATCTAATTTTATTCAGCAGTATATGTGTTTAGTATGGATCATTAAGAGATACTGTGATCCTGAAATGTCCTTCCTTTTGCTCTCTTGAGAAAACTTTCATAGTAGTTAGCATAACATATGGTCTATCTTTATAAAAAATATGTCTGTCAGCTTCTACAGTGATCTATCTATCTATCTATCTATCTATCTATCTATCTATCTATTCAAGATTTAATTCTGAAGGACAAATGAAAAAAAGGAAAATATATCAGTACAATTAAGTAAATAGAATATCAATATATTTTTTTAATAAAGAAATCATGCAAAAATATGATTTTTTTTATTTAAACTTTTTTTTTGGTTTTAACATTTTTATCAATAAAGAAGAAATTGTTAAACATAAATAGAATAGCAACATAATATTTTTCATTAGAAGATCATATACAAAAATATTTGTATTATAACTTTGTGTTGTTTATGTGTTTGTTTGTTGTTATTTTTTATCAGAAAAGAAGAAAAGTGCTAGCATATAGTAATTATGGATGCCAGTGTAAAATTTTTGTTTGTTTGTTTGTTTTGTTTTGTTACAAAAGAACAACTTTTTATATTTTAATATTACGATATAATAATATGATTATTTTTTGCCATTCTTGAATTTAAACCAAAACTTTTAAAATCAAATGACTATGTATTAAATATTTTAGTTTTACTCTTTCATTCTTTATTTGCCTCCTCCTTTAAGGGTTGTAAGGATTAAAAAAAATAAAAATTTACACATTTACATTTCCAAAACCACAAACATAATTTTATTTTATTTGTGTGTTTATAAACAAAGTGGTTACAATGTTATGTTATGTTATTTTAATTTCAACAATGATAGAATACAAAAAAAAAAGTATGTTTGAAAAAAATATCTTGATGTTTGAAATATGTTTAAAATGCCTAAGTATCAATGTTCTTGTATGTTTAGAATGATAGGCAGAAATTAAACAATAAATAAAAGCTTCTTCACTTAAATTTAATTGAAGTAAAATGTTGTCTACTCTTGTACGTGTGTGTGTGTGTGTGTGTGTGTGTATATATATATATATATATATATATATATATATAAATATTTGTCTTGGTCCATTTTGCAGCGTGTAGCGTTAAGCTGCGTCCTGTTCAAAGTCCCGAGTGCAATGTTTCAGAGCTGACCTGCTCTTTTATGTACACGCTAACTCCTCGCTGTGAGGGGGTCCCAGAGTTAAAAAACTCACTTAGACAGACTTCTGTACACTTTCAATGAACACTTTATAGCCAGAATACACTGTCCCAAAGCCCAGCCGCAGTTTTCTGAGAGATTTCATTGTTATTCTTATATATTAATTATTTTTACTTCACTTTATTCAGTTTAGATTTATAGGGACAATGCAAAAAATAAAAAGTAAATAAATCAATCAATCAATAAATAAATGCATTTATACATACATACATACACACACGTCAGAGAATCTTCAACTATGGGTCCACAGCACTAAAAAAACCCTAAAAATGTAAAGTCATAAATAGGATGGTTAAAGTAGGACATTGTCATATAAACATGCAAACTACGAATAAAAATTAAATCAAATCAATTGCAACTACAAGAATAAGACAGCAAAGTAAGAAGTTCTGTGTGAAAGGAAAACAAGAAAACCGTCAAAAGGAAGAAAACCGAGAGAGTGCGAGAGAAAGGCAAAACCTGTATAATAAAGGCAACATTTTCAAACATGGTTGCCATGTTTACAAGTGCCAGAGGGCAAAGCAGGACCTTTATTTCCCTCCTGCTAATTGTTTGATTTCTGTGCCACTTGAGAGTCAAGCATTGCGGTAAGTTTATTAGAATGCTTGTGTTTTTTCCTCATTTATACAATAAGTTGCCATCACTAAGTGTGAAGTTAAACACAAAACTTTGGTTCATGTTTACATGCAGAAATTTTAGAAATGGTAATCACAAGGAAATTTTGACACTATTTAATTTTCATTCCTTAACAATTCAATAAACAGTTATTTTAGTACTTCTGAGGGGAAGCCCCTAACCCAGTAATTGGTCCTATATGCTAATTCAAATTATTTTATTTTATTTAAATAGGGACATCGCATAGACTTCCTTATATATATGGATGCATAAATATATATATATATATATATATATATATATATATAGCTAGTTACGATATTATATTTATACAGTAACTTGCCATCAGTGACAACATGTGTTAAAATAATCTGTCAAGTACAATCATGCAGCCATGTAGCTATTTGTTTTGTCATGCTAGCACTGACCCAGTTACTGGAAAAAGTTATAGTCATGCTATTGAAAATGTTACTAAGTTGGTAGCATTGCTTTTAGCTAGTTACTCCCTAAAATCCTGTTCACAACAAGATTTTGCTGCGATATCCACATGTAATTATTCTGTTTAGATCAATGCGAAAGAAATAGCACACAAAACTTTCCGTTCCTGACATATGCTTGTCACACAGAATGAAGGAAGCCAAGCAGAATTTAGGTGTTTACAAACAATTGTTGCACCAATGTAATCATACAATATGGTGATATGCATATATTTCTTAGCTTCATGTGAGGTATAGGCCAAGAATCACTGTCCACTGATAACCTTCCCATCCGGCAGAGCTCTCAAATCAGATATGGACTACGGTTTATGATGTTTTTGTTCCTTCTTAGCAACTATAACATTGCAACTATGGACATTTTGTATCCTTTTGTCTTCTTTGGAGAAAAAAAAAGCATGACTGTCAATAATGAGAAATGTTACATTTTTGTTTGAAATATCTCAAGATTTTAAATTGTAGTGAAAACCGCTGGAGGTCAGAGGAAGGTAAAAACAATAACATTGATTTTTTTTTTGTTTGTGCTTCAGAAGGTTGCTAACTGTGACTGACTTTAGCCATGTAGCCATGGGTGCAGTGCGACAGATGCCCCTGCCAGTTTTGGTGCCTGGGCCCCGTCAGCTGCCAGCAGGCCCCTAATCCTTCCTAATGGGGATTGTCTTTTCACCGCTAATTTAAACCCTCAAACCATGGGACCGCCTCAACCTGAAGGAGCTCAATCCCAGCAGCCCTCCACTACCTCAAAACCCCTCACCCCTTTGCTGGGCCCAAGCTCCACTCAGGCCTGGGACCCTCCAATGCCTCTGCAACAACACCACCTTTCAGTCATTCCACACGCTGATTGTATTAATCTTATCTCCGTTTAATTACATTTTTCAGGACTCTTGCCGTCTGCCATCTTTGCGCACAGTGGGAGTCACTGAGGGGCCCTCATTTCACATGCCATCTCATTTGGGTTCAGAAATCCCTGACACAAGACACCCGACCTCACTGGAGAAGAGGGAAAAAGTGATTTATTAAAAGCATGAAGTTCAACACAAAACTTTATTCAATGTTTACATGCAGAAATTTTAGAAATGGGAATCGTAAAGAAATTTCAATCGATTTAATGATTCTCATTTCTTAACAATTCAAACGGATATTATTGTACTTTTGAGGAAAGCCCTTACGGAAAATTGTTTGGCAACATTTGATTGATTGATTGATTGATTGATTGATTGATTGATTGATTGATTGATTGATTGATTCATTCATTCATTCATTCATTCATTCATTCATTCAAACTTTCTAACTGACAATTTTTTAACCTTAACCCAATATTTTTGCCAAAAAATATTGTATTATTGTTGTTGTTGTTATTTATTTATTTGTTTATTTATTTTAACTGTTTAAGTTGTATTTTAAATATTAAACAATATTAAATATTAAATTAAAAATTAATTAAAAATATTGCATTAAATTAAATACACATACATTTACTTAATTATCTAAATGGGAACACAGTATAGACTTCTGTTGTATTTATATACGGCTAGTTAAATACTATAACCTAACCCACAATCCTAAGCCACAATCTAACCCTAAAAGAAAAAAACAGAAAACTCTGTGCATTTTGTGCAGCTTTATTATTTAGCCACACGCATGCACACTGTCTTGACATTGGCATATAAATAACCTATAAACAACCATTCAGTAACTACACTGATGTAAGTATCAAACTTACCACACCACAGGTTAACAGCACTGTTACCGGTTCATTTCAAATTGGACAGCAGTTCTGTTTCAGCAGTGAGCCACATATTCGTTTAGAAAACCTGACTGATTTAATAAACAAGGGTGTCATTAGACTGATTTGTGAGTCTTTTTGAATGATTCATTAAAAAAGAACCATAAAAAAACGTTCCTTATTAAAACTGGAAACGGAGATAGGTTGTTTCATTCTGAAGTTGCATTAAGTGAACAAAATTTACCGCAGATTCATAGTGAGTAATGACTTCGGCATCTCTAATGTACAATCTGTGTACAGTGGGTACAGAAAAAATGACATTGATAAACAAGGCGACACTTGAGTGCTCTTGAGGCTTTCATTTGAAGACAGGTGGGTTTAATTGCGTGATGTCTAATTTGGGCCTGTTAGAGGAACGTGTGATGTGTCAATGCGTGTGCATGTATGCATGTGTGTGTGTGTGTAGTCCAGATTAACACAAGCAACGTTAACAGGTGTGCCAGTGATTTACGCTCAGCCTAATTAACCCGTTCCACCAAGGAGAGAGTGGGGAAAAATCTTATGATTACCATGCAATCAGAAATAGTCTATTTTTCCCCCTCTCGCTCTTTTTGAGCAAATAAACAACCTGTCAGCTGAGCGAATGCAGGAGAATGTCAGTGATTGCACTTTCTGAAACATTTTATGCTAGGAACATCACTCTAGTATGAGGAAGAGTGTACAAACATATATGGGAGGGTTACTTTAAAATATATTCAAGTATAAAATACTAATTACTTGCTAAAACTTGAATCGTAATATCACAGCATGAAAGTAATGAAATCTAATTACTTTTAATTAATTATAGATTACTTCAAAACATATGCATATGAAAATTTACAGAATTCGCAGATTGCAAAGATAAGTGTTGGATGAAATAAGAGATGAGTGTCCGATTTTATGATTTTTGAGATATTGCGAATGATGCAACAGACTAGGGCTGCACAATATAATGAAATAAAATTGATATTGCAATATGCGATAGTCAAATAGTGAATGTTGTTGATTTTATAAAGTATTTACTTTTGATTAAAGGGGTCATCGGATGCCCATTTTCCATAAGTTGATATGATTCTTTAGGGTCTTAATGAAAAGCATATAATATACTTTGGTTAAAATTTCTCAATGGTAGTTTAAAAAAACACCTTTTTACCAAGTCAAAATCAGCTCTGTTTTTAGCAAGCCATTCTAGTCCATGTTGCTTTAAATGCTAATGAGCTCTGCTGACTCCGCCCCTCTCTTCCGTGGGGTGACAAGCAGTACTGTTTACTTTAGCCACTAAACTGGCTAACTAGCACGTTAGGAAAGGCGATTTGCAAAGATTCATTAAAAAAAAAAAAAAACCTTATACTCACTTCTCATGTTGATGAAGCTGGATCAAAAATGATTCACGCGAACATAGACGCATTTAGGCAGATTGGGGATAGGCGCATTCACTTCAAAACAAAAGTAATGTTAATCCTCTGCATCTTCAACGGCTCAGATGTCAGGAGTAAATGACGACTGCTATGTTCATTATTACATCCAACAACAAAACACCTCAATTGCTTATTCTGAGACATTCTTGTCTTCCCCTGCACCGGAGTCAACACAATGGCGGACAGCTCTCAGCTCACTCAGGGCAGGTCTAAAGTAATACGGCCTTGTCAATCAACTATCGTGGGAGCGGCCTGTACAGAACTACGTCATTCTGACAGGAATCTCAGAACAGCCTGATTTGAGAAAGGGGATTTTAAAGTAGGGATTTTTTTTTAAAAAAACCACTGGGTGGATTTTTATCGTTATATGATGGATGTGTACACACACTTCCAACACACATTTATGTTCAAACAACTTGTAAAGTGAATTTTGCATCTGATGACCCCTTTAAATATTAAATGCGCTTCTGATTAAATATGCTGCCATTTTCAGAGTGAAGCAAGGCAATGTGTTTATTTACATGCTTGCAGCTCATGATATGCTGTTTTAGTGTCTCAGAGTGGCTTTGTTCATTTACTGTACTCGAAGACACTCAAAAACTGCATGCAAATGATGAACACAATGACACACTTCACTTTGTATTGCATGTATTTATTTGCCGGGAAGCCGCCAAGATAAAAGCTCAAGGGTTTAACATTGGAAAAAAGGAAGAATTTAAGACCTATTAGTGTTGTAATATTACAGTTGTCCTATAAAATAAATATAAAAAATATATATTTTTAAGAGATACTCAGCTTTACAATATTATTGCCATAAATTTATTATTTTGTTAATTTTTTTTATTTTTATTTAATTATCGGAATTAAAATCATTATTGACTTTTGTCTCATAATTCTGCCTTTTTTTTTTTTTTTTTTTGCAATTCTGAGTTTATAACTTGCGATTCTGACTTTTTCTCAGAATTTTGAGTTTGTTTCTGCCACAGAATAATAAAATAAAATAAAATAATAAAATAAATGTGCTTGAAGTGGGCCAGTAAGGGCTTCTATATTTTAGTCTTTAGCGTGCTGGCACTTTTTTGTGCATACCGATACATCTGATGTGTTGCCAGTACTGCCAGTAAAGCATCAGTGTCTAGGTGATTAGAAATGACACTATATAAATCACACTACCAGAAGGGTTCACCTCTCATCTCGACTATTCATGTGAATGAATGCAAGCGGAGTCGGTCTACCTCAAGGGTTTTCAATGTGTGCGTTGCGATAGCATGTCAGGGAAGGGGAGGCACGCAGAGTAAAATAATAATTAATTATTGATTACTAATTAGAATCAGTGCATTATAACAAAAACAATATCTTAGAGATGAAAAGAAGCAGGTTTTTGCGATCATCATTTTAAGCTGGTAAACTTCTGGAAAGTACAAGGATCCAGTAAGCGAATTCAAATAGTAAGTACAAAACAGCACTAATGCAGAGAACATGACTTGCATCCAGATGTCAGTAAATTATTCTTTTCAGCATGTATTTGGCTTAAAAGCAAGAGTGTTTTATAACAGATGTTACCTGAAGGTGTTTTAAATTATGCGGCGGTCAGAGGTTTAGTGATTCTGAATGGATTCCATATTGTAGTACAGTCAGGTCAAGGCAGGAGGTTTAGTGGTCTTTTGTGTCTCCCTGTGGTCCTTTTTGGTATCCCAGCTTGACTTGTGCTTATTTGTATTGAAAATGTTTGTTTAATTATTGATTGATTGATTGTCAAAGTCAATCAAAATGTTGCAATGTCAGACTACCACTACTGGGACTGTGCAACATCACTCCAGCATTATGTGATCATTATTTGATGAATTACTGCTATGATCAATAAAATGTACAATGTTAAGTAGGTTTTGTGGGAAAAGTGCAGTATACAGTAGAAATCTATAGTTTAATAAGATCAATTTACATCAAACTGAGAATTCAGTTTATAAAAGTGGCAAAACTGTTTAGTGAATTTGCCTGTTTCTTTCATTAAACATTACAAAGGCAATGGTAATCTGATTATATCCTTGTTTAATGTAACAGTCACCTGTTTTATGTCCTGATCATGCATTCCAAGTATTCTGTTACTCAACTGTTACTCATCAAGCCTGGATAGCATACATCATGATGCATAGGCAAATAAAATAGCATAGCTAAGGGCATCAGCACACGCTCTGATAGGAACAAACCCGAAATTACACTTCATAATCATAGCCATTGTCAGAGGTGTAGCAGCACAGGATGTGTGAAGACGTCAAATTCCCCTGCCACTCAATTGTCAGACGGGGTGAATTGGGCTTGTGATGCGCGTTTAATGTGCTGAAAACTAATATAAAGGTGCTAAGAATACCACAAGCAAATATTTACATAACCATGAAGATGGTGCAAGACATCCCTAATGGTGTTGATATTTTGTTTAACATACCCCCCTTTAAATTTCAGCCATGCAAAATGGCCAAGGGTGACCCGTGGAGGCCTAAGATGTTATTCACTATGCATATTTTGAGGCCAGATGATTTATTTTATTTATTTTTCATAGATTGCACCTCACCTCCCAAGGCATCCATGAAATCACCTGACAGACAGACGGAAGACGGAGGTCTCCATGGACACAGTGAACGCTCGTGTAATGGGATCCAGGTACGAGCATGTGGCACGCTGATTACGACTGCGCGCGTTTGAGGTTCAGAAGGTGTGCGGCGGGAGCCGGCGGGCCACCGTCCAAATTACACAGGATTTCATGCACTTGTTCGAACCTGTGCTTCAAGTGGAGCTGTGAAATAAGTGTGCTGCTAGCCAGGCACATTTGAATAATTTGTCAAGGGATCGCAGAGATACGCTTTTGAAGACGAGGTGATGGGATGGTGTGCACTAGACAGGGGCCGAGGGGGGCCGGGACGAGGACACGGCATCACATGAGGGCCCGACAGCTTCAAAGTTCCTTTTGAGAGGAAACATCTGATAGAGTTCTTGACAAACTCACTTCTTGTATAGTTTCTGTATTTTATGCTTTTACACAAGTGGTTTATGTATGTGAAAAATAAATAATGGATGTTCTAACTGTTAGGATCTAATGCATAAAGAGTAACCAGTGGCTGGCTGGAACATTTTAAAATGATCTGATTGCTAAAAGCAGCAACATTTTTTATAAAGAATAGATCACACTGAAAATGTGCTCACCCTCAGGCCATCCAAGATGTAGATGAGTTTGTTTCTTTATTGCAACACATACAGAGAAATGTAGTATTGCATCACTTTCTCACCAATGGATCCTCTGCAGTGAATGGGTGCCATCAGAATGAGAGTCCAAACAGCTGATAAAATCATCACAATAATCCACACCACTCCAGTCCATCATTTAATGTATTGTGAAGCCAAATGCTGCATGTTTGTAAGAAACAAATCCATCATTAAGGCATTTTAACCTTATCATTCATTCATGATAGATAAATAAATAAATTATATATGTATATATATATGGTTTGACCAAATGAAAGCTGCTTCATTTGAAAGTGAAATCTATGTGAACTGTGCTTCATACTACACTACTGACAGCTGACAATGGACCTTTTTGGGGTCTTATTGTGAACAATCCTTTAGTGCAGATTATTAAAAAAAGTTTGTCTTAATCTTTTATCTTTTAACTATTAGCTCTAAAACAACTTCAACTGACGTCACCATGCTCTCTTTAAGTCCTCCTCTCCAGCCATTCTGGTAGAACACCTGCATTTCATGATCTAGTTTCTAATACATAAAAAAGTCCCGCTCTATGTTTTTCCTTATTGAAATGGTGGTTCATATTACAGAAGTAAAATAGGTTGTGAGTAATGCATTCTAGAGCGCTATAGTGTATATGAACAATTGTCTCATTTGTGTCTGTTTTTATTTCTCCTAAGGAATTTTAGATCTGAGAACACCAAATAATCGGAGCTGCAGTATCTCTCTGTTAATTGTATTGCTCTATACTCTTCCTGCTGTCATTTGCATTGTCTATAATTTTATATTTCCTAAGAAATTTTAGAAAAATAATTGAGAACTCCATTATGTCTGTTGAGCTATGAACGATCAACCTTTGCGGAATATCATTTTCTTTTTAATTATCTAAGGTTGGTTAAGAATTGTGCTGTCATCTCCTTTCTCTTCCCTTAGTTCTCTTTCTCTGAATGGCATTCTAGAAATCTCTGTTTTCATTGGAGAGCTTTACGGCGAAGACGAGCCGCCACGTGTGTGACAGTACAAGAGAGCTCCCATAATGCCCCCCCTTCAGCTGAAGATCACTGAAAAAAGGATTAACTAATTCATTTAACAAACCAAAGTACTTTATAACTGTTAATTATGTGCCTCCCCTAACTGCTGTAAGGCCACCAGTTTCCTTTGTGTGGAGAAAAGCTCATCTGTCCTAATTGACCTCTGGGGAGCGTTCAGGGGGAGCAAACATCTTACGCAATCCCACCGCTTGTATAAACAAACTGACAATTCACTTTGGTGTGGAATGACACCCTGTGTAACTGTGACACAAACTCAAATGACCCTGAATGTGCCCCCAGAGAATAGACCTCCCTGTCTCTCTCTCGCTCTTTTAAGATGAAGAGTAGAGTTAAGAGCACAACAGACGCTTTGGGTTTATTGCACTTTTTGTTAATTGGGAACGATGTTCATTTTGGATATATGAAAATTCACTCTAATTCCAGATGCATCCTGTTACAGAACAGTTGAGAGATGGTTGTTTTACTGCATTTTTTATTTATTTTTGAATCAGCTTGTCTTGTGCATCCATTTTTACTTCAATATGTTGTATTTAAACTCATTTGAAACATGCACAGGCCCAACAAATATTTGGACACAAGGAATATTCTGGATATAAAAGTAAAGCTTAGACAACAACATTAATAGCAGTTTTTTTTTTGTTTTTTTTTTTTTTTAGATTACCAACAACAGCAAAAACATCAACAACAACAACAACAACAAAAAGCCAAAATTGAGAAAGAAAGTGAATGGGGCCTATTTTTTTTTTTTTTTTAGGATTTAAAGGCAAAAATGAGAAGCTTCATGCTTACCTTATTATTATTATTATTATTATTATTATTATTATTATTGTTGTTGTTGTTTTTGTTGTTACAATAATAATAATAATAATAACAATAACAAAAACAACAACACTAATAATAATAATAATAATAACAATAATAACAACAAAAACAACAACAATAATAATAATAATAATAACAATAATAATTCATTCTTTATTATTGCTATTTATTTATTTTCTTTCAGTTAAATTTGTGTATTATTTGAGCTGTAAAATTGTTCTGGTCATTTTAGGGTTGTAGGGATTATTGTAATGCCAAAAAAGTTACACCGAAGAAATTTGGTGTAGAAAATGAATTCACTCAGAAATTGCTAGTAAAATTT
Source organism: Tor tambroides (assembly GCA_021397915.2). Taxonomy (NCBI): domain Eukaryota; kingdom Metazoa; phylum Chordata; class Actinopteri; order Cypriniformes; family Cyprinidae; genus Tor; species Tor tambroides. Next base: position 12,312 of record JAFVLL020023162.1, on the reverse strand, counting down.
ACAAAAAGTTAAAAAAAGAAACACCAAATTAAATGTGAAATTGAAAAACTAAAATAGTATTTTATTGTAAAATTTAATCCAATAATCTTGTTTTATATACAACTTCAGAAAGTAATTTTTACAGTGTAAAAAAAAAAAAGAGTGGATATAACTTTACACAGAATATATTAGTAAGGGTTTTTTCACATTAAAATTGTGTTAATGTGCTTTTTTTTCATGTCTTGTAACTATACTATTGAAATGGTGAGTATTTTTTATGTTTATGTTCACTTCCATTGTTGTGCATCCTAGATTTCTGCTTTATTTTAAAGAAAAGTACAAGTTAATATTTATTTTTGTGGTAATAAAATCGCCAGTGGTCACCAATGCTGTCGATTAAGATCGAGACTGGTATTGAACCTGGAATATTTTTTAACCACACTTAAAAATATCTAAATGTCAATGTGTCATTTATTTTAAAGTAAGATAGCACGAGCACACTTTTTAAGCAAATATAGCGTATTGTGTTCGTAATGTAGTGAATTAACATGTGGTTCCTCTGCTAGGATGCCTGTGTGAACCTGAGGAGAACTGACTTCATGCATCCACTAAAAATTGCAAAAACCAAATCAACAAGTCAATGCAAAAATGGCTCAGAAAAGGAAAGTTCTTGAAGCAGATTCCACTTGGTTTGGTATCTAATGAAATGACATTCAGACAGTTTTAAGTGTGAGTTAAGTGTCTAAAACACCTCTTTAAGTTTCATGGGTAACTAACTGACTCTTTCAGTCACCGCAGTCTCGAGCGTGATAATTGTTGTCTACATAAAAGACTGCATAAGTAGTGTGTTTTCCACACACAATAGGGGGAGGGTGTGTCTAATTTGAGGGTTGACCATATCCTGCACCCTTCTCCGTCCCATGACCGGCGTCCCGAACCCATTACGAATCGTTCATCTTCTAGAGACGTCTGGGGTCTGGTTGTCCAGCCGTGTCACAGGCCCTTCCCTCCTTTTCCGAGTCGTCGGTTAACCCGCTTCGTCCCGGATCTCCGCCCGTAATGACCTCCTCCACGGCCCATCCATCAGCTGGCAATTACAACATCTGTCGCGGACGGCTCGGGCAAGGTTTTCCTTCACACAACGCCACTGCCCGGATCCCCTCGATTATGTCCGCGACTGAAAAGGGTGGACACACACACACATTGGTTTTGTGAAGCCAAAAGCGGCAGCCCCACAAAACAGACAGGCATGTTGACAGCAAACACAAACATGGCTAAACAAATGGTTCACGCCTACCTCTTTAGATTTCCATTCCAATGCACTTGGCCACTCTGAGAAAGTTCTCGATGTTCAATGAGCGGAGAGGACCCTACCAGCTGCCATCGGCCCTCTTTACTACAAAGAAGAGCTTTCAACGAGGAACAATGAGAAGCTCACCCCTTTTATCCTCTTAAGTTCTGCTCTGGCGTATATTAACTCAAAAGGCAGATCAATCCCTGACAAACATCTTAAAAAGGCCATTGGCCTTATTTGATTAACGACTTGTGCCGAGGCGCTTTCAAACGCGCGCTTTGCATCTTAATATCTCAACGCTCGTCATATCATTAGGGTAGAATATTTCGACGTCGCACTTTCGAATGTGGCCCAGGCTCATCTTTTAGATAATCTGACGCATTTAATCTGTGTTTCTGTGGTTTCAGGTGGTTATATTTGCAGATAATGACTCGCGGCCGTCTTTTCAATCTCGTGGTGGGATGACAGTGTGGGACCGTGCCTCCCTTTCTCTCGGCCCTTTAAGAAGAGCGGCGGATAGATGGCATGACATCACGGGCAAAGCCGGGAACACAATGCAAAGGTCAGGCTGCCCATTGATCTGGGGGCCCCTGATAGAAAACCTGCACATTATGGGCTCTCTCCTCACACACTGCGCCATAGAAACGACCCACAAACCCAGCCTTGTTGTCTCCCCATTCAGTGGCGGCAATCAGCGGATTTACACTTTGATGTGTGGCAAAGAAATAAAACCCTTTGGAGTAGTGACCTTTATCGACGAATGGATTAAAATCCATAGCCGTCTTTCTCTCCTCGTACACTACTACATATCACGGGTACAGTCGGCCCGGCTTTTCCCTTAATACTGAATGTTTTCCTTTCAGAGCCTTTCTTTCATACTTTTTTTCCTTCTGGCTTTTGTGTGGCACAGCTAAAGTGAAGCATTAGTATTTTTCCCCATTTTCTTTAAGGAACTATGACAATGCACTCTACCCAGCAACAGAGCGCCGGCGTCAGTCATTCCCAGAAGTCTGAGAGATTAAACCAATCCTCTGTAAAATATTAACGCGATCTGAATAGTATCCGTACATATGTCTGGTTCTTGCACTGAATTTATAAATAAGTACTGATAATATACACATGTGTACAACTTTGTTATGACTCCTTTTAGGTTATTGTATTTCTAATAAATCAGACTACTTAAACGTATTTAGATTTCATATTTGATGATAAACAATTAATCTAATGAAAAAGTTCTGATTAATATATATTTTTTTATTAATTTATAAATACATTTACCAATAGAAACGCATTTCCGGGACAAACTTACTGTTAAAGTCAAGAATTGATGTATCCGAATATTGAACCTGGTCACCTGTGGCGATGTCTATAGAGAGATTCAGGCAATTTCAGATCTATTTAGTCATCAGAGGATTGTTGTAAAAGGGTTTATGTTATTATTTTGACATTATACACTATAATGATATGTTTCAGTATCTGTCATACATGTATACTTTACATATGAATACCTACACACAGAAATAATAACACTCTGGAAATCAGCAGAAAAGAGTAATTGATGTAAAAAAAAAAAAAAAAGAGCATCTGAAGAACAATTCCCACCATGCTTGAAGACTCTTTAATGAAAAGACGTGTTGGTGTGGTTTTACTGCGTTTATCTCTGTTGAAGAAAACATAAGTACCTAACTTTCCTTATTTTAGCTTTGAAGCCTTGTGGGAGTCTGAGGTTCAAAAAAAGGCTTGTGGAGAAAATAGCACAAATAAGTCAGTTATCTCTCTGGAGAACCGGCTATGAACGGCGAGTCTTTTATCTCTCTCTCTGCATAGCACTTTGGCTAGATGCCGCGGTTATTAGGACCCTCTCCTAAGGTCTCATAAGGTACTTCCGCTGCTTACATTGTTCTCGCATGTCACTTTGCAGCCTGAATCCAGACCTCTTTGGACCACTATTTGTGCCCTGTTCTTTCAGTTTATGCATGTGTTTCCATAATAAATAAGGATACACATATGAACAAATTAAATAGAAAATTTGTGAAAGCACAAAAGCACACCTCCTTTGAGGTAATGGCACAGTAAGTCAGACGTCACTGATAGCTCACCAGCACTTAATTCAGCCAATACCAGGAAAGAGCCGACCTGAGAATACAAGGACTGCCTGCAGAGCTCAGGCCATCAGAATTAAAGAGCATTACTAGTGCAATTTAGCCATTTCCCCTCTGAACACGAAACGAGAGAGAAAACGTCCTCAGAAAATGTCCTCAGCAAAAGCATTTGGAACTAATGTCCATTAAAGCAAATGTCTCAGAGTCCTTGCTATTAAATGCTGAATGTTCGAGGTGTTGATTATATGAAGTGCTTGAAAACAGCCACCTATATTTTATTTTCTACCATTATCCAGCATTTAGAGCAATTTCAACTCTTTTAACTTTTGCTTTTATGTATTTTGAGATCTTCGGTATGATAAAATGTCCTGTAGAATAAACAAAATCTGTTATCATAAGTTGCAAAACCATGGCAAATATTGGTTACTCAGAATTGCATAATAGCTACTCTTATTATTTATACAGTATATTATGCATATGCTGTAGTATGCAGATTCTGATGAATCTAGAATATCCATAGAATATTGCCTTGCAACAAACAATGCAGTGTTGAAGGAATAGTCCCCCCCCCCCCAAAAAAAAAAAAAAAAAAAAAAAAGAGTAAATTCTTTATCGCAACAGAGAAATTTAGCATTACATCACTTACTCACCAATCATCTGCAGTGAATGGGTGCCGTCAGAATGAGTCCAAACAGCTGCTAAAAAACATCACCGTAATCCACACCACTCCAGTCCATGAATGACTTGTGACGTGAAAAGTTGTATCTTTGAGGTGGTTTAACTGTAATAACACTTCCGTAATGAAAAATCCACCAACATATTTGTTTATAACTGTTTTGGACTGTTTTTATTAGCAAGCGGTGCTTGATCTGTGCATTTCTCTCCTTGTTCAGTGTAGGAAACAAATATTATGGATTATGGACACATACTGTAGCAAGAAGCAACATTTTAAAGTATAAAAAATGGAATTAAATCTAAAAACTGGAGAGAAAAACAAAACAAAACAAAAAAACACTTTCTTACAAACAAGCAGATTTTTGCATCACATGACACATTAATTGATGGACTGGAGTGGTGTGGATTACTTGTGGATTATTGTACTGTTTTTATCAGCTGTTTGGACTCTCATTCTGACGGCACCCATTCACTGCAAAGGATCCATTGTTGAGCAAGTGATATAATGTGTATAAAGTTCTCTAAATGAGTTCCAGAAACAAGAAACAAACTCATCTTCATTTTGGATGGCCTGAGGTTGGGTACATTTTCAGGAAATGTTCATTTAGGGGTGAACTATTTCTTTAACTCTTTCTTTGCTCATTAAATAATTAGAGTGGCAAGCGTTAAACCAATTTTATGGAAAAAAACCCCCCCAAATACATGCAACACAATAGGTAAGAAAAAACATGCATAATGCTTTGTTTTACATATTAATATTGTACTAATATATACTGCACCGTATTTCATAAATAAGTTAATGTTCCATTTCCAAACATAGCCGTAATTTCCTCTCTGACATTAGCTTTAAAACAATGTCAAAAACATTGTGTCCCCAAGCTTCCAGGAGTTTGCGATGTGAAGTAAGGAGACGTGTTTTGTCTGATGAGCATAAGAGCTACACGCTCTATTCAGACAAATGGAAAGGCAAAAACATGATGTTACGCTCAGGGAAAAAAACACAGCCACATGAAATATTAATCAGATATTTACTCACAGACATGTCATCTCAAAACAGTCTTAGGAGCACTGGGAGAACGCTTACATGTGATTGACGTATGCCTGGAAAAGTAAGTGTGTGTGTGTGTGTGTGTGTGTACAGTTTGTGCATGTGATTGTACGGGACTAGAAGGTGGGGGGATGGGATATGTTTGGAGGCATAGGGTAAAATTAGGACCAGGCCAAGACCTGCTTTCTGGCTAAACATTCCAGCTGGCAGAAAGGTGAGCATGGAGAAACAGCTTTTCTCTGGGGGACACTACATGGCTCGGCCCTTTGTTTGGCATACACTGACATGCTTTAGATTTCAGACTATGGGCAAGCAGGTTTTTGTTTCTTGTTATGTTTCTATCAATAGCTAAATAATTGATTTGATCCTTTAGTGCTTGTTATTTTCACTTACACTTTGGCTTTGTTCACACTGCACATAAATCCGATTTGTTTTTCAATTAAGATATTTAGGACTGAATGTTCTTACTGTTATTTTGTAAGTGATGAAATCAGATCCATTTCTTTAGTTAATATTGCATCTATCTCAGCACAATGCCAGCCCTTATGAAAAACGCACTGTGAACTAACATGAACAAATGATGAATGACTGTATTTTTATTAAATAACATTACCAAACTTTAATAAATAGTATAATAAATGTATTGCTCGTGGTTCATTCATGTTAATACATTAACTAATCTTAACAAATGACACCTAATTGTAAAGTGTTACCTAAGTACTGTTTTTAAATGCTAAAGTGTTCATTATTTTCACATGAGCAGAGGTTTTTCCATACAACTGATACTAGCGGTGAAAAGAGAGGACAACATTTTTGGAATTTCTTTCTCTTTTCATGTCTATCCTAAAATTTTGTCATGATGCTATAGTCACAAAGCACATGAAAGAATATTTTACGTATCCATGCATATACTTGGTCCAAAAATGCTGACTCGTTCACACATTTGTTTACACATAGTTCACTATTGGAGACTTTGCGCATGTTATGTCCCATGTTCCAAACAGGAAAAAGTACTTGAAATCTAATCTGACCAAACAATCAAATCACATTTTGATTGGGTTTGTATATTTGTATGGCTTTTGCTCTTCAGACCAGAAAAAAAAAAGGAAATAGATTTGAGTTGTATATGCCAAAAAAACCTGATCCGAACAAAACCCTAGACATGGACAGAAGCAGATAGTATATAATGATAATATATCTTTCTTCTGTCGTATTTATATTCCCTTTCCGTGCAACCACGCACTTATGTCTATCGAACTTTTCTTTCTTTCGCTGTACCCTTCTTTCTGCTCTAAATTTCAGCCGCTCTTACCTAATTCTGCAGCATATTTCTTTGCCACAGGAGGTGGTTATGACAAATTAGAAGTCTACAAATGTTCTGATAGTGTAAAGACTCCAGCTGTCACCAGGGAGATGGTGATCAGGTTTCCAAGCCGCATGGTCTCCTGGCGCCACGAAGAGTTCCATATGGTCATCCAAATGCTGCGCCTAAATACACACGTACACAGACATACACACGCACGCACGCATGCACATTCACATAAACACACACAGACACATGCGCTTCCCTCCTCGCTGCAGCAAATTTACTAAATCAAGTCATTCCGCTTCTCAGTAATACTTCATGTAAACTCACAGTTTTATGAGTGAGGAAATTAGCTTTGGTCTTTCAGGATATAATAAATCAAAAAGAGGTTAATGAGCTAATTGAGGCTGTTCGTTAATGTGATTTTATCACAGGTACGGAATAATGTGGCCTTATTGCTTTAATAAAACTATGGTAATATTAAAAAAACAATTTATTAATTAATATCAACAATAATTTTACGGAGTAATATAGTTCATAATAGCTCAATAATAGTATAGAATGTTGAGCTCAGCCAATCAGAAGCAGGATTATCAAAATGCTATTATACAGTAGTATTTACCAATATTTTTATTCTTATATTTTCTGTTTTCTTTGTAATTTTAAAGTTTTAGCAAGTTTGAATCTGATTTATTTTAATACATCATTTAAAAGTAAATGAAAATGACTAAAATTGTCTTGATAATTAAAATAAAGTATGTGTGTGTGTATATATAGGGGAGGGAAGTGGTGTGTGGCCAAGTATGGTGACCCATACTCGGAATTTGTGCTCTGCATTTAACCCATCCAAGTGCATGCACACAGTAGTGAACATACACCCGGAGCAGTGAGCAGCCAATGCTGCAGCACCCGGGGAGCAGTTGGGGGGTTTCGGTGCCTTGCTCAAGGGTCTCACCTCAGTCGTGGTACTGAGGGTGGCGAGAGTACTGGTTATTCACTCCTCCCACCTACAATCCCTGCCGGACCTGAGACTCGAACCCACGACCTTTGGGTTACAAGTTCAACTCTCTATCCATTAGGCCACGGCTGCCCGTGTGATATATGTGACCCTTGACCACAAAACCAGTCATAAGGGTCAATTTTTGCAAACTGAGATTTATACATCAACTGAAAGCTAAATAAATAAGCTTTTCATTGATGTATGGTTTGTTAGGATAGGACAATATTTGGCGAGATACAACTATTTGAAAATCTGGAATCTGAGGGTGCAAAAAAATTAAATACTGAGAAAATCGCCTTTAAAGTTGTCAAATGAAGTTCTTAGCAATGCATATTACTAATCAAAAATTAAATTTTAATATATTTACAGTAGGAAATTTACTAAATATCTTCATGGAACATGATCTTTACTTAATATCCTTAATGATATTTGGCATGAAAGAAAAGTCGATAATTTTGACCCATACAATGTATTTTTGGCTATTGCTACAAATATACCCCAGCGACTTAAGACTGGTTTTGTGGTCCAGGGTCACACACACACATTTTTGTAATTGATTGTGCTTTAATTTCCAAATGAAAATAGTTTCTACTAAAATTTTTATTCAGCATACTATGTATTCGCTACACATCTTGAAGCTGTATATAGGCATGGCGGCAGTCCAGCCTTGCTGTTAGCCCGTCTCATCCGGTGTCATTGTGTCCCTCATTTGGGCTGTTTTGCATGTAAAAAGGCGCAGCTACTGTAATTGCTTGCATCGCTGCAATAATGGAAGGTCGTGTGTAATTACGGCTCCATTGTAGCCCTCAGCCATGTCTGGCCCATGCCGGCCTGTTTGAAGGGATTAGCAGCCATCAGCGTACAGACAGATACACTCACACAACCCCCTGCGCATCCGGACAACAACCTCCCGCTTTTCCAGCTAATATCAGAGCGAAAATGCTGCAACAAAATGGAGATGGGGTAGAAAGGGGGTACAAACTGTAGATTTAATAGCCAACACTGAAGGAGGCCATATTTGGTCTGTCAAGGAAGTTAAAATTTCATTCGAGTCAAAGGTTTTAAGCATAGTTTTGGTATTTTTAGAGAATATTGGATTTCAGCGCACCATGCAAATGGCTTGTTGAGTGCAGTTTGCTTTCCTGTGTTGGTGCTGTTGCTTATTGAAACATGAAGTCGGGGAATATCGAAAAGTGGTCATCCTTTATTTGGTTACACTTTAGTATAGGGACCAATTCTCACTATTAACTAGTTGCTTATTAGCATGCCTGTTATTAACATATTGGTTGTTTACACTCTAAAAAATGCTGGGTTAAATATGGACAAACCTAGTGATTTGAGTTGTTTTCAACCAACAGTTGCGGGTTGGTTGAAAACCAGTAAATGTTTAACCCAACCTTCTAGGCAGTAACCCAACCGCTGGGTCAAAAACAACCCAGTTGCTGGGTTTGTCCATATTTTACCCAGTGCTGGGTTGTATTTAACCCAGCACTGGGTTAAATACAATATTTAACCCAGTATTATTGTATAATGTATAATGCGCCGCGCACCATTTCACTAAACTGGTGAACGATTTCAGCTTCAGCGCGGATAGTGAGGAGCGCCCTGATCACTGCTTCATTCCAGTTTACACATTTTTCGTCGTGTGAACTTTGATCTGCCTTCAAAACACCCGGTAAAAGAGTCGCATGATAACGCGTCATCAGCCTTTTCGGCATTGGTTCTGGCTTTTGTTCACACAGAGCTCGTTCCGGGACTGAACCCGGAAATGTTACTAGGTCCCCAACCCGGGATCGATCCCGGAATTAATCCCGGGACGTGTTTGCGTTCACACAGAAGGCACTCCGACAATTTTCCGGGACCAACGTGCAGTGTGAAAGGGGCTTTGATCCATTTTCCTGGAAAAGACTGTACATGTTATGTGTATCAACTAAATGTTAATAAATGCTGCCATCACATGCTGTTGGAAATGCAGTAGGAAACTCATAATTATGAATTTTCTGATTTGGAAAGAGCCATTTATTTTCAAAATACGGTTTCGAGAAGAAATTGTAGTCCCCTCCCCCACCCCCCAAATACAGACAACTTGTTAGTGCTTGTTGTTTTGCTTTTAACATTTTCTAGACATGGTAGTATAGCAGCAATATACTGATATTTTAGCACATGCTTTTGCAGGTATTTAGCAGTCACATTACTTTTTCCACTCGTTTAAATTCATATTTAGTTTCTTGTTATCTCTGTTCATGTGTTTTTGTATTCACTGCTATTACTTTGTCCCACAGATGGTCATAAATATGTTTTAGTCACACGAATGAACCAAATGAGCAGCTATTGCAGTAACTTGTAGTGTAGTTAACTTAAATATTTGATTTAAAAGGAAATGCTATTAGCATGTTCTGGAAATGAAGTACCTGGAGGAAATGCTGTCGGTTTAATAACAGCTAAAGTTGAACCTTGTATTAACTTAAAGGGTTGCAAAGTGTCATCTGTTAGTAACTTGAAGTGTAGCTAAATGTATTTGTTACTACCTTGTTGCATAGCTAAAGTTGTGTTCATGCTACAAGATTTGTAAAATGCATTCATGTCCATTTAGATCTTGTAATTACTCAATAAATTAAAAAAAAAAAAAAACATTGATTTTTACCACTTGACTGTCCCAACATCATATATATATATATATGAACTCAAAATGGCATTGGCTTAAATTCTCAATATTGCAAGAATAATGTGAACGTAAACAAAAGACACACAATCCAGATCAATAGCTATAGCACAGAGTTGAATAATTATCCAATGTCCTGCTATATAAACCAATGTAAAATAAATTGATTAATTATTTAGTAATTTGCATTACTTGTTGTATTGTGGTTTTGTCTATTGATTTCTCAAACTACACTGATTCATTTGGTTAATACAGTGTTAAAAAAATAATAATAAAAGTTTTGGAGGTGTAAATAAAAAAAAAATGGAGTACGTTTTACAAGAAGGGTTTATTTCAGTCATTCTATTTAAAAAAATATTTTAACTAACACTGATAATTTTCACTCAGAAATTGCTAGTAAAAATAAATCCTATGCCAGTTTTTCCCCACTGTAGTGTTGCCATAGAAATACATACTGTAATTCTGAATTTGAGTCTGTGAGTCAGGTTGTCATCTAGTAATTACGGTAATTATGACATCGCATTTGAAAAGCGTGTCTTAGCTGTAGTTTAAATATTCCAATTTAGTTACATGTATTTGTATGAACAGCTTAAGAATGATTGATTTAAAGGGAAATCCAGTAAGCATGTACTAGACTTGCAGGATCTGGACATGCTAACATTTTAGCATGCTAAAACCATAGTTCATTTAGCTTCACTTTGCAATGTCGGGGTGTTATAGGGTTGAGCTCTAGAGGACTATAATTAAACAGCGCTCGCTGCTGATGTCATTACCCCAGCGTGGAGGTGGAGAGTGGCCATGCCAAGGCACCTGTTGTTGTGAAGAGAGGCATCTGATATCATTACCCACCCAGCCGGATTGCCACAGTGTCCCGCTGCGGTGAGAACTGTACCAAACCCAAATCCCAAAGCATGAGCTCCAACACTTACCCTGCCAGGGGAACACATGGTAATACGGGTGGCTTTTATTTTGGAAAATGCTAGCATTAATATATTTATTTACATTGAGAAGAACATACTGCAGGATGAGCTCATTTTTGGCACAGGAAGGAAGCTCGACTGGACCATAACGGTTCATGGTAGGACGTAAAGTAGCCAAAGATTAGCCCATTTACAAGGACAGTCATAGTGTTGTGCTAATCTGTCCTGCAGTGTTAAGAAGTAGTTAACTAAAGTAGCACAGCTTTGACTACATTCATCAATAGTGTGACAGTAGCTCAGCTCAAACACCATTTTTTTATTTGTTGATTAATTAATTAATTTTACTTTGACCTTGTATTGTTTATTGCAGAGTTGAACCTTAAGTCCAACTGCACATAGTTTGAAGTCCCATTTATGTTTCATTCATTTCATCCCACAGATAAAAAACAACTGTGCTTAATAGTATTAAATGTGCATTTTAAGTGTACTTAAAATCTTAAAAATATATATTTTTTAAAAAACTGTACATGCACATAATAATATTAATGAAATAATGAAATATAAGGCCACTTAAAGAGACTTTCACGATTGGTTATTGAATACTGCACTCTTGAAAACCGTTTAAGTTATTATATTTTATATATGCATTAATACAAATGTGTAATTACAGATATTTTTTAAATACATGGCATTTAAAGTTTCAGCATAAATGACATTAAAGCATATTTAAGTTTACCATAAACACTTGCCAGCATATTCAACAGTAAATTTTAACCAAATTTAAAAAACAATAAAAGTAATTATGAAGTCACATATAGAAATATGCTTATGTTCTATATAAGTCAGTCAATAAAAGCACTATGGAAATGGAATACATTTTTATTCAATTGTAAATAATATGCATCTAACGGTTTGAAAACATTACATTCAGTTTGCACTTAGGTATTTTTTTTTAAAGTATATTATTTGCATAATAAGTGCTCTTTTTAAAAAAAGTATGCAAAAAATGTAGCTGATTAATCTGGAAATAACATATTGCCAATATGTCACTAGCCACTGGTTTATAAATGTCATATTTTTATCATTCTTTTTTTTTTTTTTTTTTTTGACTAAAACAAGGTATCTTGGAGGCAGCATAAATCAAAAGGTTTGCTACCTATGACGTTTTAACAGAGCAAAGCAATAAGAGGGTTCATCTAAATATTGATAGTTCAATAAAAGTAAAAGTGCTTCCCTCCTGTTTTATAACATCCTCGTTCCAACTTTATTGTAGCCTATGTCAGCAATTACACGCAATGATTGTGGCGAATCAAGTCGTAATTGTTT
>JAFVLL020023159.1:5000-32454 GCA_021397915.2 Tor tambroides | reverse complement strand
TTGAAATACATTTTTTAAATATTTAAATATTTTTAAAATATATTTTAATTTCAGCTAGTTGCCAACAAAACATTTCACATTTTCATTTAGTTTAAATTTACTACTATAACTAAAACAAATTACATTAAATTAATAATTAAATTAATTATAATAAAAATGACAAAAACATACAACAAAAGTACTAAAACTGACAACAGAAAACATAAAATAGTGTCTCAAATCTAAACTAACACTAGCCTAACCTATCCTTATTAGGCCCTAATCATATTCTTTATGTGTGTGGAGACTTCCAGCTATAGGCTACTGAAGCTTGATGTAGATGTGTGTGTAAACTGTGTTTGCATACTTACATTCGAGTGTTTCATCATGTACTGGTGGATGAAACATTGTAGAATTATGTTTTGAAATATAAATAGGTTTCAAGGACAAGCTGTAAGAGTTAGAAAGGAAACACTAGTTCCCCGTTCACTTTCACTTCATGACTTTCTGCAGCTGTTTCTAACTCAGTTCACAGGGAATTAGCTTTTTAATCCATTTAAATATCAAAGCTTCCCCCTATATTTGATCTCAATGAAACAAAGAAAATCTATTTCACAAAATGCTAAATTTCTGTTTCCATAAAAGGAAGCATATACAGGAACATATAAGGTTATTTACACATGCATTGCATGGAAAAGCAGCACAGATATTGTGTTTACAGATGAATAAATGCATACAGGTTAATAAGGCGAGTAAATGATGACAATTTGGGTGAACTATCGCTTTAAATGCGAAGCACACGTGGACATGAAGTTTATTTTGCAGTTCCAATAATGACCAGCAGGTGGAAATATTGCCTCATCATATTTCATCTGATCCCAAGCTGGATTCTTTCTTTATCTTTTTCTTTTTATTTATTTATTATCATTATTTGTTAAATATAAAGTGAGCTATATAAAGCAAGTATATATATATATATATATATATATATATATTTTAAGAATATAAATAGACAGTTATAAAATATAAAGATTGAAATATAAAGTGGGTTTAAAAAGTTCAGAGAAATGAAAAGCTACTGAAACCCAGCGCTTGTTTCAAGAAGGATTGTCAACTCAAGTCCAACAATCAATGGCTTTAATTAAAAAGCATTTGTGCTTTAATTACAGCGTCTGCTTTAGGTCAAACACTCAGATTGTGCTGACTGATGAGACTCCATTATATCTCACACCCAGGCAAAAAGACTACAATATTAATATTCAACAGTGTTTGAGCGAAGTATACAGCACAATTATTAGTCAAGCACTGAGTATTTCTAATTCCTGAATAGTTTGGAGAGATCATGAAACAACATTTCTCCATGCATATAACAGTTTTATGCATCGACTTTAGTGTTTTTTTCCTGAGGTAGTCACTTTGGGAAAATATTGGGACATGATAACACTATATAATGTTGATTATTGTGATAAATCATCTATAATCTGATCTGAGGCTTCTGAGAAACAGGATTAATTAGAGTAGGAAATGAAACATTTGTGTTATTTCTTTTTCTATTTTTCTATTTTTTACAGCGGTTGGAATCCTTTGACATTCCAGGAATTTCCACTATATTTTCCTGCAGGAATGCAGAGCAGAAAGAGAGAAAGTTCACTGTGTTTTAGTGTCACGTGCTCGACGAGTGTTTTGTGTCTCTTTGTGCACAAAACAATACTAAGACAATAGATGCAGCGGTAAATATGAACAGAGCAAAGCTGTTGTGTTCATGACCGGGTTAAATGAGAGATGCATGTCTATAAATCCTGGTTTTATATCTGGCAGATTCTAATCTGATTCTGAATGTGGAAGTGGAGTCTTTGTTTGTTAGTGAGTGTTTGTGCAAATTCATGCATGACTTTATCACTTCTCATTTCTGCTCCTTACAGCCCACACGAGTCTCTCAGCTCTCCGCGGAGACACGTTATTTGCACACACCACAAACACCAACTCAGAAATCTGTGCCTTGTATTTCTTACTCCATGTCTGTGTACTTAATCTACACTTAAAAATTAAAATGTGCTGAAAATATCCTCACCATCAGGCCATCTGAGACGTAGATGAGTTTGTTTCTTCATCAGGTTTGGAGAAATGTGTCTCAGCAATGGATGCTCTGCAGTGAATGGGTGCCGTCAGAATGAGAGTCCAAACAGCTGATAAAAACATCACAATAATCCACACCACTCCAGTCCATCAGTTAACATCTGGAGAAGATAAAAGCTGAAACAAATCCAGCATTAAGACGTTAAATACGAGTCCATAATCCATAATAACTCTTCCTCCAGTGAAAAAGTGCATCTCCTGTTGTCTCTCACATCAAAATCCAGCCACATATTTGTTAAGAGCTGTTTTGTCTTGTAAACGGTGCTTGATCTGTGCAGATTTCTCTCCTGATTCAGACCAGACCACTTTTTCACTGGAGGAAGCGTTATTATGGATTATGAACTCTATGGTATTTTAGTTAAAAACGTCTTAATGCTGGATTTGTTTCAGCTTTTGTCTTCTCCAGATGTTAACTGATGGACTGGAGTGGTGTGGATTATTGTGATGTTTTTATCAGCTGTTTGGACTCTCATTCTGACGGCACCCATTCACTGCAGAGCATCCATTGCTGAACAAGTGATGCAATGCTTTCATTTTTGGGTGAACTATTCCTTTAATGCAGGTTCCTGGTCTTAATGTGAGTCAGTGCATGTTATTCAAAAAAAGGGGAAAAAAGTATCTTTGTAATCTTTAAACAAAGTGCAATAACTTACTCTGCCTCCACGTTCCTGTTCAGATGAAGTTATGAAACCCTTGTGAATGAGCCAACAATCAGATTGTGCTTCCATGAATTTTACTCAAGTTTTAACCTGTTCTAAAGTCATGTAACTTAATTAATCTCAGTAATCACTGACCTCAAACAAGCAAAACATGTCACTTACAATCATCACTAAAGATGGATGAACTTGAGTATATGGTCAGTGATCAGTTTATTGAAAAACAATCCTTCATATTTTCACAAATGACGTTTTTTTCCAAAATATATAGTTATGTTATTTTATTAATATTACTGACACCTTTTTTCGGTTGCTGCTTTTTATTGTGTGCGTTGGTAATAGTGTTTGTAATACAATAATATCAATAAAGTGCTATGAAAATCGGGTTTAAATGGAAATAACGACACATGTTAACAAACAAATGCAACTGTTTCCCCTGTATACTTAAATTTAAGTTTAAATGTGACCCTGGAGCACAAAAGCAGTCATAAGTAGCACAGGTATATTTGTAGCAATAGCCAAAAATACATTGTATGGCTCAAAATTATCCATTTTTCTTTTATGCCAAAAATCATTAGGATATTAAGTAAAGATCATGTTCCATGAAGATATTTTGCAAATTTCCTACTGTAAATATATCAAACCTTATTTTTTGATTAGTAATATGCATTGCTAAGAACTTCATTTGGACAACTTTAAAGGCGATTTTCTCAATATTTTGCACCCTCAGATTCCAAAAAGTTGTATCTCAGCCGAATATTGTCCTATCCTAACAAACCATACATCAATGGAAAGATTATTTATTCAGCTTTCAGATAATGTGTAAATCTCAGTTTCAAAAAATTGACCCTTATGACTGGTTTTGTGATCCAGGGTCACAAATGTGTCATAAACCAACAACAACAACATCAGCAGACGCGCGGGAGAGGATAGAAAGCAACAGCATAATGAAGGAGCGCCAACTAGGGTTTGTTTCCCGGGATTATGACGTCACCGGCAAGCCCCGCCCCCGCCTCGCTCTCGCACTCCGCAGTTTAAAACGCATTCAGTTTGTGTAATAACCGTCCGTCGCGTTACGTTTCCACGCGCGACACGCGAGAAGACATGGCCCAGAGGACGTTAGTTAGAAAACAACAGCGAATGAGGCAAAAACAAGCGCGGGCAACCGTAACTTCACGCTGACGGCGATTTAAAGCCCTTCGCAAAAAGTTTCGCTGACGCGCCGGTGACGTCAGATGTAACGGGCGACGCTTCCCGTTCGTCGTCGTTGGTGTGCTTGTGTTTGTTTGTTTGTCTTTAATTATTAAAACCGGACGGAATGGGGGCCAAACAGAGCAGTCCCGCTGAAAACGGCCGCACACGAGCGTACTCTGGCTCGGATCTCCCGTCGAGTAACGGCGGCAGAACGGCGGCTGTGGCGATGAGGTTTCCCGTTCACGGCGCCTCAGGTGCTACATCTTCATCTTCATCGTCGTCATCGTCAGCGGCGGTGGCCTCGCACTATACCGGCTCCAGGACGCGCTCCGTCGGGGGAGGCACCGGTGGACCGGGCGCAAGACCCCAGTCGAGCATTAATATACCGACCTCGGGAGCGTACAGTTCTCAGGACTCCGGTAACAGCACACCGGAGGAGAACGGCGGGGAGAGAGAGCGGTCAACCGGCGCTCCGAGACTCTTGATCGGATCTTTACCTGCTCACCTGTCGCCTCATCTCTTCGGAGGTAAGAGTTTGTCTAGCGTAGCAAAACCATGGGGAATTTGTGGTTACCATGGTTTAACTATTCAAATTTGTAGCAAAACCATGGTTAATTTTCGCAAGTCCACCTAAGCAACAACCAGTTTGTGTTAAACCAGATATTTAACCACCTGTTATAAGTAACTGACCCATACACAGAACACAATGTACTGACTGTCATTGGTAGTTATGTCAACTACCCATATAAATATACAAGAAAGTCTTCGAAGTTCACATTTAGTTAATATAAACACACATTTACATGGATATGTAAGTTTGAGAGGTCAAACTCATGTTTGTCAACTACCTAGCTTATGTCATGATCAAGGTTTTTGAACCTTCAGCCTTTTCTAGTTACAACAACCAATTTTAGCGGCTTTAACCAGCTGGTTAAACCAGATCTATACCCACCTGTTATGAGTAACTGACCCAAACACAGAAATCAGTGTACTGACTGTCATTGGTAGTTGATATGTGTCAACTACCTATATAAATATACAATAAAAGTCTTTGAAGTTCACATTTTTGTTAATATCAATGCAAATGTTTATGTAAATGTGTATATGCAAGTTTGAGAGGCTATTTTAGTAACCAATTTTAGTGTCTTTAACCAGCTGGTTAAACCAGATCTATACCCACCTGTGATGATAAACTGACCCGTAGGCAGTGTACTGACTGTTGTTGGTAGTTGATATGTGCCATCTACCCTTATAAATATACAAGAAAGTCAGTCACATTTTGTCCTTGAAGTGTCACATCAATGTTTTTGTTAATATCAATGCAAATGTGTATGTATAAGAGGTTAAAAAGTTTAAGCTCAAGTTTTTATTTGTGAACTACTCATCTTGTAATAGTTAATGGATCTTCCCTTGTGGAGTTTGAACTTTTCTACCTTCTAGTTTAGTTGAAAACTTCAGTAACTTTTTTTTTTTTTTTTTTTTTTTTTTTTTTAGTTAAAGGTTCTAGTTAGTCCACCTGAGCAACAACCAATTTCTGGTTAAACCAGATCTATACCCACCTGTTATGATAAACTGATTCATAAACAGTGTACTGATTGTTATTGGTTGTTGATATGATATGCTTAACCTGTTTTAACTCTTGTATATTTATATGGGTAGTTGACGCACACATCACACCCATGAAATTTCATATCAATATTTTATTAATATCAATGCAAATACATAAGTGAATGTGTGTGTGTATAAGTTTGAGAGGTTAAGTGTCAACCACTTGTTGTTTTTTGTCAACTACCCAGCTTATGTCATAATGGTGCTAGTTAATGAATCAACCTTTGTGGAGTTTGAAATTTCAACCTTAAACCAGCCAAACTATTGGTTTGTTTTTATTATCCAATGGAGAAAGATGTTTTGGTTTATTACTGTTGACGCGATCTGGTGACCTTCACCCTTTTAGTTACCGGCCCTGTGTCCGGTTGCATAATAAATAACCACGTCTTGCAAAAAACAAAAAAAACTGGTCATAACATCAATTCAGTTACATTAACAAGTAGATTTTGAATCTGAAAAGTAAAACTGATCATAAAGTGCATAAAGCATAGTGGCTGTGTTTATGAAACTGGTCACAGATCTTTAACCAGTAGGTCAAACCACCGCTTACTAGGTCAAACCGACCAAACTGGAGGTTTGTTTCCTGCAGTGGAGAAAGAATATGTTTTGGTTTATTATGGGTTGACGTGATCTGGGCCGTGTTTCATAATACAAGTTTACCAAATAAGCCAGGCTTATTTCAGTTAGTCTGACTTATTCTGAACCAAATCAACTGGCAAAAGGTCAGACTAACTGAAATAAACCTGGCCCCTGGTGGGTTTGAGGAAGGATGTGATGAACCTATTTTTATTCTGGATGATCTTTTCTAAACTGGTGCAGTTTTGTGCAGCATTGCAGGCCGTTTTTTACGGATGCATGCTGGTGCATCTGTGGTGAGAGACTGAGACGAGTTCAGAGGAACCAACAGGTTGCGGTTAGGGAGTTCTCTGATCAGGTGTAGAGATGCATGCGAGAGATGATTATTTCCGAGCAGTTCAGTCATCATGCGGGTCTTTTTTTGTTTTTCTGAGAACCTGCTCAGTAATCTGATGTTTCCTAAACACTGGTGTTATGTGGTTTAACTGGCTGAATCTCAGGAAACCTGTCAAGAACAGGTTCTGGTCACATTTCACCTCAAAATCAGAAGAGAGAAAGAATAAGAAAATGAAGCCTATTTTTAGGACCATTACATTTTCTTTTGCATTGTGCACATTTGTTGAAGTTATTTAAGTTGTAAATTATTTGCTGTACTGCTTTAAAGTAATAGTTCACCTAAAAATGAAAACTGGCTGAAAATGTGCTCACCCTCAAGTCATCCAAGATGTAGATGACTGATGTTTTTATCAGCTGTTTGGACTCTCGTTCTGACGGCACCCATTCACTGCAGAGCTTCCATTGCTGAGACAGTGACGGAATGCTGTGTTTCTCCAAGTCATGAAGAAACTAAAAAAATGTGAGTACATTTTTAGCAAACTTTCATGTATGGGTAAACTGTTCATTTAAATAATTCCTGATTTATTTCAAACATTTTATCAGAGTAGGCTAATTTCTTTTACTCTAATACATTAAAATGTGTTTTACAGTATTGAAAATAACCATTGTGAATCATGAGATTACCCAGATAAAAGTTACATTACATTTTTATTTATGCAATCTGCAAATGCTTTGCATTTTATGCATTACATACATTGCATTTGTGCATTCCTACAATTCATGCATGCGTACAATTTTTCAGTTCATGCATTCCCTGGGAATCAAACCCATGACCTTTGCGTTGCATGTTCTACTGTTTGAGCTACAGGAGGGCTTTACTTGCAAGTACTGGTTGTAAAATAGGCTTTAAATTGGTCTTTTCTCTTGATATTGTGGTGAAATATGGCTTCTACAGGTTTTAATGTGATAACTGCTGATGTTTAGTGTAATTTTGGCTGTTCATGGTTTCTTACAAACCGTATTCAAATCCAGTGGAAAGGCAGGTGAGGCCGTGCGTTTCTGAGACGGAATTTCCCCAGCCGTTTGTGGCCTGGATTGAACTTTAATTCTGTAACAGGCTCTCGCTGGTGATTTGAAGTTAATCTTTAAACATTGTTGAAATGGCTAAGTATGACTTTTAACCGACTGGATGAGATCAAGAAGGGAGTTTTTAAAGGGAAATGAGACTTAAGTTCCCTTTCAATTATCGAAACACACGGGGGAATCCTGCCTATAACAGACTCTCTCTGTATGTGCAGTTTGCATCAGACCTGGAGGCAAAATCATGCAAAATTTAGCATGGTCATAATAGGCATTTATCAGTAGTGTTTGCTAAAGCAGTCATCACTAGTACTAGTGCTCTGATGTATCAAAACCTATAAAACTAAGTATTAAAGTTCAGTGTGTGCTTCATCATGCAGTGTTTGTGCTCCAGACATGAATTACTCCTCAGATCATGAATCATTGTTTAATTACTGTGACTTTACAGTGTGAAGAATATTTCAAAATGAGAACTGTATAGAAATACCAGTAGTTCTGCATGTGTCGGTGTTGATCAATGTGATACTGACAGTGAAAGAGATCTTGCTGTTTTGACTCACAGGAACGGAAACGCTTTTTAATAATGAGTCGAGATCAGAGAGGAGTATCACTTCTAGTGAATGCATTTCATTTCTAAGGATTTTAATTATGTGTGCATGCACAGCTAGTAAACACAAATTAAAACAGAGTTTGCGATGTTTGGTTTTTGAATGCAATATGATTCGATGTGGTTGTTGTGCAGTCTTGAGTTAGTTCCTCTTGTTTAGTTTCATGTTGCACATGCCTGTTCATTTGTTCTCAGTGAATTCTGCAGCGATGTTATGTGACTGTCTGTCTGGTTAAACGGGTCCAGGAAACTCTGTGTACACTACAGTTGTACATGCAGGAATAATGTTGGATTACCGGATTAAAATGACATTGGACAGATAAAATATGAGGTTAAGGAGTTGACCATTTCTATAAATTGCTTTGCAGTGAAATTTTCAACTATGGGAGAATTTGCAGTGCATTCAATGGTGACTGTGGTACCCTTGTTTAATTTCTGTACATTTCTGTTTAATTTTAATGTCTGAATGTGCATGAGCAAAAAACTAAACAAAAAATAAATTAAAAAAAATATAAACAATATAAAATATTAATATAAAATAATAATTTGTTTTGTAACTGTGTATACACACTTTTTTATTTAAAAAAAAAAAAAAAAAAAAAAGTGTATGTAATCTCTCTCTCTCTCTCTCTCTCTCTCTCTCTCTCGTTTTTAAAGATTTCCAGACTATATTTGTAATGCATTGTGTGCTTGCATTGCACCAAAAACTTCCATGTCAATCATGCATGGATGAATTAAGCACAATAAGTGCAGAAACTTTTATTAAGTCTATTAATTAAGGTTACTTTTAACTTCATGTTGTCTTAATGATGTCTTCATGTTCTACAAATCTGTTGACAGAAACCCAGAACATTCCTTAACCACAAACCACCAATAAAACCAGATCCAGCAGCTCGATTCGGCATCGCTGTGCTTTCAGAAATGTGTCCTTTGCCGGTCATGAGCTCGGGCCGCCAGACGTGTCATCCGTGTTCATGCTGTCCACACTTAGTAAATCACACATATAAACACGGAGAGCGAGCCAAGCTGAGCCGTGTGTACATTAAACACACAGCAATTTCCTCCCGCTTCACTCTCGCGTTAAATGAAAGCTAGGAAGTGTTTGTTGTGGCTGCCTTTTGCTCTCTGCGTTTCTCTGACTTGACTTTTACTCAACAGGCTTTGTGCGGCTCCTTTTACCGGAACGGCTTCGCCCACAAGCTGGTGAATGATCGCTGCTGCTGTGTTTTTGAGGGTGGCAGCACATGTTGGCATATTTACAGCAGCTGAGATGTGTTAGGGCTTCCACGACTACTCCTTTTACTAGCTGACTAAACGTCGATCAATATTTACTTAATGTAAATGACTCTGTGCGGCATCAGCGGTCAGATCTGATTTGATGGACCGCGTGAGACTGAGGAGATGTGGACAAAGAGTGGATATCTCCATTGCATGATTTTATATCTGAATTCAGACCATCGCAGATGTCCAAAGCACCAGTGCATGCTGTTTGAATGCAGCTTTGTCTAAGTTAATGTTGTTATTGTTGCATGAGTAGACACAGATAATGAATATTTTAGTACTGTGATTGTCTGCTACTAATCTGACTGATAAATATAACAGTAGTTTTGACTGAGGCAGTGCATGCAAACTGTTTTTATCAGTGTACACAAGATCTTGTTATCAGACTAGAAAAATGCAAAGACCGCCTGTGGTGAAATCAAGTTTTTAATGTTGTAATCTGGCATTTTTATTATGCTTAAAGACAAACCATGTCCAAATTAGTAAACATCATTGCGAAGCATTTTCGTATTCTTTTTTTTTTTTTTTCTTTAAACCAAAGGCAGTTTCAAAAACGTAGGTTGAAACAGCCCGTTTTCTACTATCACAAACATGTAGCCAATCCCGTCAACTTGAGGGGCGGGACTTTGCATATCATTAGCCATCTGAGATAGTGAACATGATTTGTGCATCATTAGCAACACATTATTAGCTGTTTGATAACATAGTCAAGCCAAAGGCTAATGATATCAATTACGTCAAATGTCTGACGTTATGGAGAGCGATATATGAAATGCATTATTCTGATACGTGGACTGCATAAATCATTTGTCTTCTTCGTAATCAGTTTCTGGTTCAAAGATACAGTACAATATTGCCATTGTTTAGTGTTTACTACTTCAGTTAACTGAATGAAAGCGGAGCAGGTCTGACGATGTGATTGAGTAGATGTGGAGACTAATTTGCATATTAATGCATGCATACTTAATGAGGTAAGGGCGGGGAGTTACATTTTGAGGCATGAAAAATTATTTTTATGTAGAAAAAAGTTGAAATGTCAATTTATCAAAGATGAGTTTTAAGGGATTAAATAATAAAAAACAGGATTAAAGCAAAAAAACATTTCTGTGAATCAGTTCAGACTGTTCCAGCTGTTTTTCAGTGATTCATGTATTGAATAACACCAGATAACTAGTGCAAAGAGCAAAAGAAATCATCTTCTCAGTGGGAATCGGCTGACATCAGGGAAACGGCTTGAACTTGGACAGGGTTTGGGAACGGGTCAGTAGTCGGGCCGGCCGCTCTGTCCCGGTGTGCTGCCGCAGCAGTTCAAACTCCACTCTTTATGGCTCGAGCGCCTCCCTTTCCTCTGCATTACTCTCAGCACTGGCTCCGTTCCACCCGCTGCTCCAAGAGCTTTCCATCTCCAGCCATCTCTGCACCTCTCACATGATATCTCTCACATGCACACACACGCTCCATGCCTAAGGCCCTCGGCAACAGTTAAAGGGATAGTTTACATTTCTGTCATGATTTACTCACCCTCATGCCATTTTGAAAAATATCTCAAGGTTTTTGTGTGTGTGCTTGTAAGTTCATATCTCGCAATTCTTTTTTTTCAGAATTATGAGAAAATAAATCCAAATTGTGAAAAATTTGCAATGTTTATTTATTTAAATGTTTATTTATTTAAATGTTTATTTATTTAAATGTTTATTTATTTTATTTTTTATCCCGTAGTAAAAGCATACTTCCATAAAAGTCAGTGGGGTCCAATGTTGCTTGGACCCCAATATTTTTCAAAATATTACAGAAAGAAAGAAAGTTGTGAGTCTTTAAGAAAAAGTAGAAAATAAAGAAAGTTCTATGGGTTTGGAATGACATGAGGGTGTGTTAATTATGACAGAATTTATATTTTTGGGTATACTATCACTTTTTTTTCTAGCAGTTCTGACAAAGTCTGAATTGCAAGATTCCGAATTCAGATTTTTAAAAAAAAAAAAAAATTTTCTTGCAAGTCTTTTTCTTATACAACTTTATTATAATTGTAAAATTTATTAAAACACACAGCGTTAAAGATCTTCACTACAACATGCCAAAATTAAAGTTTGGACTAACTTAAAGAAATTGACAGAAATTTTACTATTCCATGGTAGATTTGCACAATATAAACTCAGATTTCTGATTGTTCTCGTAATTAAAATCTCGCAAATTTTTTTTTTTTCTTCTCAGAATTGCGAGTTTATATCTTGCATTTCTGATTTTTGCAATTCTTCTTTTTCAGAATTGTGAAGGGACAAAAACATCTGGATTGTCAGAGAAAGAGTTGCAATTACTTTATTTATTATTTATCCTGAGGTAGAAACAAGCTTCCATACGTCAATGGGTTTCAGTGTGGTTGGAGCCCAAATTTTTTTTCAAAATATCATAGAAAGAAAGTAAGTCATACCAGTCTGGAAGAAAACATAGTCGAAGAAAAAGTAAGTGATATGGGTTTATGACATGAGAGTGGGTTAATTATGACAGAATTGAATTTAATTTGGGTGCACTGTCACTTTAACACATTGATTTGAACACTTACATTAAGCAGCACTGTGAATAGATTTTCAACCAATTTTTCTGCATGCTGAATATGCAAAATGCAATGTAATGTGCAAATATATCTAATGCTGTATAAGCAGTGTAGCACAATCTGTTTATTAACTCATTCTACCGTCACACTTTGCATACCATTATCCTAATCCGTCCTCAGCAGCCGGTGATGTTTCTGAGTCAGCAGGGCATGGTTCGTTTCTCACGCTGTAGATTCGGTTTGACCGGGTCGTGGGGAAGATCTGGCACGGATGAGATGTTTTATGAAGTCTTCGTGCATGCGCAAACACCGCCGGTCGATTCAGGAATCGATAGTCAATGTCCCACCGTGCAGCTGTGTCCTGAGCGTTTGACGGGGACATCAATCCTGTCAGACTTTTTTCTCTGCCTCTCTAACGGACAGCCTTAAATCAGACGGACAGGGAATCATTCAAGGCCTTCACGTGCTGCCCACGTCATTGACACACATCAGCTCCTCAAACGAAATTTATAGAGTGACCATAAACATTTATTTAGATTGTGAAGTTATTTCAAGTTTCTCACTGTATTATTGCACAGCTCTATATATAGCATATATGTATGTATGTGTGTATGTATGTATGTATGTATAAATAAATTTGGCTTATATCTTTATTTGCATACTTCTGCAACTTCCAGTACACTATTTCCAGTACACTCATGTAAAGTGATACTATATAGCAAATCTTAACTATTTGGTTGTTTGTATCGTTGCAAAATGTAAACTGTTATCATCCAGCTGTAATCTGATAAATGCGACTGTAAGGCATGAAGATATTTAGATATTGTAAAGATTAACATCATGATTTTCTGTAAAGCTGGTGTGAAAAGTGCTCTGTAAATCAATTTGACTTGACATGATTACTGTAATGTATCTGGATGTTTTACTTTTGACGTTGCATTTTGGGGATTTAATTGCATTCATGCAGTCAGTTACGATGTTAGTCCAATTTTTTTTTATAATAAATTTAAAGGCAGTAGAACAGTACTCTACCATGCTGTACAAATATTTTGAAAATGCGAATCAATTTGTGTATAAAATGTAGCGTATAATTTTTAATGCAATGTAAGTTGCTTTAGAAAAAAGCATCTGTCGAACACTCAGAGGCAAATGTAACTGATAAATTGAGGAAATGTTTTAATTATCTGTTTTATTTTACTTTTGTGTGTGTGTAAAATATAATTTCTTATTTTCTTTTGATTTTTGTCGTGAAATAACAGGTTATTGACAGTTTTTTTGAAGTTTAACCATGGACCAGCTGTACTGTATCACAACATTACAACATTTTAATCGTGTGTGTGTGTGTGTAGTTGACACGTCTTTTAAATTATTATTATTTTTTTTTCTTTAAGTAAACATTAGTTTAAATGAATGTCATTTTGAATTTGAGCAAACATATAAATGTTGAGATGCAAATCTAATTTAGTCACAAGATTTATCACCCAGCTCTACCACTGCTTCATATTTGTGCTGCACTTTGACTGCAGTCACAGGCTTGTTTTAACATGATCCGATCGCTTTGCATCTCTTGCTGAGGCTTGATTGAGGCAGAGTTGAAAGTTTGGAAGGAGCTGCTCACAGATGAAGCTCTTTTGAGGCTCTTGTACATATGGAGTCATAAATTAGACGCTTTATACAGGGCAGGCAGGTTGAAAATGAGAAGCATCATGACTCCGATATGCTCAAGGAAAAAGTCGATGAGCCATGCTTTCTCTAGCCTAATATTGCTTGTCAGCGTTTGTAGAGCTCTGAGCCCGAGGTTTAAGTCTGATTAGGATTAAAGGATTGATTTTTTTTTTTTCCATTATTTATTCACCCTCATGTCATTTTTCTTTATTAAATGACATGTTAAAAGTGTTCTTGCAGAAAATCGTGGTTGTGGAGTTGAACCACCTTGGATGGTTCAATATTGAGAGACTTATTTGACAGAAGGGACAAACGAACAGCCGGTTCCCTCTGGGCATAAACAGGAAGAGGACGCCTCCTAATCAGATGCAGAACAGACAGATCTGTTTATTCTCAAGAGGAGACGGTCATGGGAATGTATATGTATGTTTTTCTGGTGTGGATAATATATGAGCCCTTGCAATGTTTCCATGACCTCTGGACACTGACATTTTTATAAACAATTAGTCACTAGTGAAATTCAGTAAAGATTTCTTTTTATGGACAGGAAAATAAAGTAGCTGGAGTATCAGTGCAAGAATGTGCATGAGATTGGTTGATTAGTGTTTCATCTTTTCTACAGCAGATCAGTTCTAGATTAAGCACTGGCATAGTGTTGGTGCAAAGTTGGTAATATTGAGTTAAAAGATCCAAATCATGCGTTTGAATTGAATTAGATTTTCTGAAACAAGGACATTTTTGTGTTTAGCCAGCTGTTACCTGACTGATTTTGTGTGTGTGTGTGTGTGTGTACTGTATGATTTCAAGGTGTGTCAAAGAAAGGATTCCCATCTTTCTCTGATCTGCTGTAACTCCCATACCTGGGAAAACCACATTAAATGTCTGTTGGGGTTTTTATTTTTTTATTTTTTTGTTTTGTAGTTGCAAATGCCACTCAGACCCTTTATGCATTTAAAGGAATATTTCACCCTAAAATGAAAATTTGCTGTAAATGTGCTCATCCTCAGATCATCCAAGATGTAGATGAGTTTGTTTCTTCATCTGATTTGTAGAAATGTAGCATTGCATCACTTGCTCAGCAGTGGATCCTCTGCAGTGAATGGGTGCCGTCAGAATGTCAAAAAGTCCATCTCCTGTTGTCAATTCAGTTCAATTCAATTAGCTTTATTGGCATGACAAAAGCACAGTTTGCATTGCCAAAGCATGCATAGGAGAAGAGAACATATACAACAGTGTAATTTGGAACAATATATCAATTGAAATAACATTTAAACAAGTAATATTAAAAGAATGACATTAAAACATATGGATACATATATGATATAGTAAAGGTTATGTATTTAACTAATAAACTGAATAACTGAAATCAGCGTTATCTACAGTCATGTGGTTGGTTTGGTGTGAGTTATATATATTTACTGGATATTGTTTTCTTGGCTGTGGCTGTCCTTCAGGAGTTGGCAGGCTGCTATAAATCTTGCCGCTATATTTGCACATTCAGATTTTTCACCAAAAATGAAGGCGAGTTTTTCAGTTGTGGTGCAATTATTAAATTGGGGAAATATTTTGTTTATTTTGGGATAGTGGTTTCTGGTATTTTGGGCACTTTGTGAGGAAGTGCAGCTCTGTTTCGATCTTTTGCATCAAAATCCAGCCCACATATTTGTTTAGAGCTGATTTGGCTTGTAAACGCTGCTTGATCTGTGCAGATTTCTCTCCTGATTCAGACCATACCACTTTTTCACTGGAGGAAGCATTATTATGGATTATGGACTCGTAGTTTAGTTAAAAATGTCTTGATGGATTTGTTTCAGCTTTTGTCTTCTCCAGATGTTAACTGATGGACTGGAGTGGTGTGGATTACTTGTAGATTATTGTGATGGTTTTTTTTTTTTATCAGCTGTTTGGACTCTCATTCTGATGGCACCCATTCACTGCTGAGCAAGTGATGGAATGATATGTTTCTCTAAACTTTATGTAGAAACAAATTTTTGGTGAACTATTCCTGTAATCACACTACTCAAAGGGAACTAAATGTCATAGCAAAAGTCGATTTTCAGAAATGATAATGCTTGCAAAGACTTGCAGCTTTAAATAGACTTGTCATTTACAGGAAGAGCTGCTCGTGATCTGTTGTGACATTCATTTTTATGTGACCATATCTCGTTTTGTAATGCACCACATTGTGTTCTTGCACAGTGTCTATTGTTCTTATAAAGATCGTTTGAATTGTTCCTCCACAGGCCTTTACACTGTTGAAATCCTCATATTCATGTGGTTAGATGAACGCTATTGAGCATGACTGTCAGT
Source organism: Tor tambroides (assembly GCA_021397915.2). Lineage (NCBI taxonomy): Eukaryota > Metazoa > Chordata > Actinopteri > Cypriniformes > Cyprinidae > Tor > Tor tambroides. Next base: position 16,475 of record JAFVLL020023159.1, on the reverse strand, counting down.
CATGAATGCATGAGCGGTTGGATCATCTCAGCATCATAAAGGCTGGCATGTAATCTTATTACACTCTTTAACTCATGTGATTATCTCTGCAAGCAGACACAGGCACACGGCACCGTATTCCATTAAAATGTCTTATACACACATACAAGCTTTAAATTATTTAAGTTTGCACTTATGCATTAGGCAGACGCTTTTATCCAGAGTGATTTCCATTGCATTCAAAGTTTGCATTTTGTCACTTCATGCATTTCTTGGGAATCAGTGGTATGAATCATTGCATGCACCATTTGATCTATACAGAAGTACATGATATTATTTCTCATAGTATTTTCTGTATACCGTAATGATGCAAAATTAACTATGCACGCTCTGATAACAAATGGCATGTTAAATTCTGTATACTGCTTATTTCAGCAAATTTAGTAAGTCATCCATGTGTTCTGTTCATGTAAAAAATGTGCATGCTATGTGCATTATGTCGTCGCTCTGAGAGCAGTGCTTGATGAGGTTTTGATTCATGCTTTCTACTGTCATCTTGGTTTTAGCCAAATTGCACCCCATGAGTTGGATTTGTACCTTTCAGATGAAGTAAGAGTGGCTTTTTGGCTGCGTGAGTGAAGCAAACATAATGTTCTGAATGCAAATCATGTCTTCAGATTGCAGCGTGCAGACAGGCTCATGTCGTCTAGTTAATTGAGCACTTAGAGGAGGTAAGAGTCCCGTCTCCCTCGCTGACTGCATATGGCACATTAGATGGCATCGTCAGTCGATTCGCCGTTTCACGCTGGTTTGGGTTTATGGCAGGTTCGCCGCACTCGAGCGCTTCCTGATTGCTGAATAATCACCATCGAATCTGCATTTGCGCTCATGAGATCCTTAAACTCAGGTGAAGTGCTAGTGGTTTTTAAAAATCAGGTTCATCGCTGATAGAGTTGGTTCATTTGTTTGAGATTGAAAACATAAATGCAGCTGACCTGCTCAGATAAATGTGTCCTGCCTGAACTGATTTCAGAATGAACGACTCTAAATGTTGCTTTAAAAACTGGGTTTTATGTGCTGCTGGTCAGATGTCCTCCTGTCTAAGCTCTAAATAGGAATTGTGGATAACTAACCTACTTGTCCATCGTGTCATTTGAATAGCTGTTATTATCTCCTCCTCAGTGTTTCCATTTCTATATTCGGAGAATACAAAGTGTGAAGGTTAGTGGCAATATAGCATAAAAATTGCTCAAAAGTGACATTAAAGACATTTATAATGTTACAAAAGATTTCTGTTCCAAATACATATGTTCTTTTGAAATTTCTGTTAATCAAAGAATCATGAAAAATAAAATGTTTCACATTTTCCACAAAATACATAGCACACTAACATTGATAATAATCAGAAATGTTTTCTTGAGCAAGTAAATCAGCATAGAATGATTTTCTGAAGATCATGACACTGAAGACCAGTAATGATGCTGAAAATACAGCTTTGATCACAGAAATAAAGGCCTAACAGATACCACATTGAAACAGCTATTTGAAATTGCAATAATACTCATTATTTTTTACAGTGTTTTTGATCAAATAAATGTGGCAGAGAGACTTCACCAACTCTGTAGCTTGAATCCATTGGTTGTAATGATTTTTTTTTCTGCTTTGTCATATTGGGTGTATAAGCAGTGACACTGGGTAAAGTTCACTAGCTGTTTTGCGCTGATCTGAGTGTCCTTTCACGCACCTATGTGTGTGTGTTTGTACGTGTGTGTGTGTGTGCATGCAGTGTGTGTGTGTGTGTGTGTGTCAGACTAACACCTTCCTTGCCTTTTTCTGACCCTATGAGCTGACGTTGTGTCACCTTGTCAAATTGTAGCATGTTTACGATCATTTATAGTATGACAGCGCTGACCTTTTTTTATACTAAATACCCGTTTTATTCTCCGTCCATCTGCTCGGCAGCGCTGACAGCTTTATGAATTATAAATGTCTCCTCGGGACCCTCGCTCAAATCCGCCTCTCCTTTAAGAGGACTAACCTTCAGACGTGCCGCCCATGTACACGCGTCTTTCTATGTGTCTGAAATTCACACTTCACCACATGTTTTATTTTTCTCTGCACATGAAAGTGTATAATGTCTCTAAACTCAGAATTAACCATTCACTCACACGGCATTACAGACGAGCTCCATGAGGCTGTTTCTGTGCGAAAATCCAGTTTCCAGAGGGATTATAGAGCACAATCCAGATTAAACCCTTTCAGAAAACCTGCACATGTGTGTTTGTGAAAACACCTTCCTCAATGTGAATTGTGGTTTTGTTTTTGTTTTTTTGTCAAAATATAACATGCGTACTGCTGTCAATTCACTTTATTTGGCCCATATAAAATCCATTTTATTTTTAGTTCAATTTCTTCTCCCAAATTGTGTTTTCACTTAATTTTTCTGAATGCATGGTTTAATTCAGTTTTATTATCAAAAGGGTGTCTAATTAAATGAATTCATTGAACTTTATTCATAAATTTAAAGATGGCAAGAATGGACTTGAATTTCTTGCATGAGGAATAGTGTTGGGCGACATGCTCAATTTTCATATCGTCCTATCGTCAGCATGTGAGATCGCCGATACACGATATTATCATGCTAATTTATTTAATTATTTACTTTTCATCAAGGTTTCATTGCCGGAAAGTGAACCAACTCCAGCGTAAGGCTAAAAACCACCCTAATGGTTTTTAATCTGACTGAATTTGTATTTAACATGATAACAATTCAATGGAAACATTGTAAGTTACTAATTATAATTCTTACATTTTCCTCAGTTATTCAAAAAGCAGCTACAGAAAACAAGCAAAGAACACCATCACTCAGTCCAGCGCGAGTTTATGCACTTTAAAAAATTAATGTTTATGGCAGATTTGTGCTATATTTTCATCTACATTATCTAGTGATTCCTAAAATCGCCTGCGTGTTTTCGAAACCATACGAAGTACGAAAACAATTTTAATTGAAGTATGCCTGTTGAACAAATGATGGAAAAAAAAAAAAAAAAAATGACTGCTGCATAATTATAGGATCAGTATTTTTAAAAAAGGAAACATCTAAAAGCAATATGACTGTCTCAAATAACTCAGTCAATATCGGGCATTGCATTTGAGCATGAAACTAAACACTGGTAATATGCAGCGCATTCAGCATGTTTATAAATGTTAATATCCCAATGCATCCCAGATATGTATGTAACTAACCCAGACATCACTACATGACTTCAAAGCCAAGCTTTTCTCTCTTCTCACGTCTATACTTTGAACTACATGCTGTTGCAAACTAAACAATCAGAGCTCAGGGTGCCGCCCAAAGTGCTGCTATAACCAATCAGAATCTTTTTTCCCACGATCGTCGTTTTCATGATCGATCATCGCTGTCACGGTCGAGTACTCGATCACTGTTGCACATCCCTCGTTTCTTGAAGCATCTTGGAGACGTTGTTCTTCTGGGTTTAGTCTGTCTCAGTTTGTTCTGTTTCTTCATGTCACTCCAGACAGACTGGATGATGATCAGATCAGATCTCAAAAATCTCACTGGATTATTACAATTAATGGCTAAATGAATGTTTGGAAATGTAAACTGATATTTCCTACTGACACACTACAGCAAAAGATAGAAATAACTGACTTAACACCATTTTTAGCTGCTGAAAATACTAGTGTTCTGATCATTTTGGCCACCACTGTATATTAAATGTAAAATATATGTGTAAATTATTGCTTTTTTTTTTTATTAAAATTGATTTATTTTTCATTTAAGATAAATTGCAAAGATGGAAAGCCGTAGTTTTGCATCCTCATCACCTGGTTTGTGTTTTTGAGCAGATCAGATCAGCTCTCATACATGATCAGGAAATTGCAGGTCTAACCCTGCGGTATTGTTGTCTTTGTCTAGCCAGCGTTCTGCTGCCTGTGCGCTCGTCATTGTCTCAGCGATTTAATTTTAGCCCGGTTACGTCAGTCACGCACACACGGAGAGCGCGAGACCGTCTGCTGCCGCAGACACGGATCTCATTCACAGAAGATGTGCGATTTAAAGCTTTAATAAACACACCTGATGCTGCCGAGATGATATTCAGCTTTAGCCTCAGATCACGAACCAATCAGCATATGTAGTATATTGTATTTACTGGCCGTGCATAAGCATGCAGCTTTAATTTCTTCTGTTCCTTTAAAAATAAAACCTTATTTAAATGTTAATTAAATGTTCACTAAGTAAGTCACGGATAGTTTGGCTTCTTGGAAAACTGTGACTCTGATGCTTTCAAAACACTGATCTGAGTATCGCAACATCGACTCAACCAATGGGGTGAGTTTGGGGGCGGGACTATCTGTTTGACTAACCAATCACAGATATGGAGAATGTTTTGGAGAAAATCAGTCATTATTTTGGCAGTTGCATATGGTGATGAGCAGAAATTACACACTTCAGCTTTTAAAAGTCTGTGCAAATGCCTCTGCTCCTCTGAAAGTTCCCAGTTCCTGATTTCATGCAGAAAACAGAAGTAAACTTCATCTTTCTCTGCGTTGTTTATCGGACTCTCCGTAGGTTTATTTTGGCGATCCTTCCCACCTGAGACTGTTTCAATTACATCTGATTTCCAGGTACACTGCAAATGAACACACATGAGGTTCAGTCTTAGAAATGAAATGGGATGGAAGAGAAGTAGTTATAAACCCTCGTGTTGCTTCCAAACCATATGACGAAAGTGCATTTTTACTGTAAAGCTCTTAGAAGCACCATAACAGTGTCATTAAAAAAGTTCATATGACGCATTCCAAATCTTCTGAAGTCGTATGAATTTCTTTTATGACATTTTTATGGTTATTGGGTATATATGAGGAACAGTTAACTAGTTATTGACTGATACAGCTGTTATTGGCGGCATGATTAATCGAAATGAAACCGAAATTGTGATATGGCTTAGTGTGATGATTTATAAATTATAAAATAATTATTATATTATTTTTCTTAAATGCTTAATTTTTATTGTACAGACATCTTACAGTAGTTATATATATATATATATTTTCTTTTTAAATATTTTAAAAATGTAGTAGCAATAATTTTAATTAAAACTAAAACTATTAATTATAATTTTAAAAAAATTATATATATATATATATATATATATATATATATATATATATATATATATATATATATATATATATAAATAATAATAAATTATTATTATTATTATTATTATTATTATTATTTATTTATATATATATATATATATATATATATATATATATATATATATAAACAATAATAATAATAATACTATTATATATATATACATAATTTTTTTTTAATAATAATAATAACAATAATAATAATATTAATAATTATTATTATTATTATTATTATTGTTAAATATTTATTATTATTATTATTATTGTTAAAAAAATATATTGTTATTATTAAAAAAATATATAATAATAATAATAATATTATTATTATTATTATTATTATTATTAATATATTAATAATAATAATAAATAATAATAATAATAATAATAATTTATTATTATTTACTTTTTTATATATATATATATATATATATATATATATATATATATATATATATATATATATATATATAATTTTTTTTTTTTTTTTTTTTTTTTTTTTAAATGATCACACAATTCTGGTCAAATTTTGTTGCCCTACAGAGAAGTTGGGCTACTTTTAATTTGCAATTTTTATCAGATTAAAAATCTCTAGTATTTATGCCCAAAGTGCACTGATATTTCGTTTCATCTTCTGTTCTAACATATCATCTTTATTTAGCAGACTTTATCATATATATGACTTTTTTGCAGATGAAGTTATTCATGCAGGAGAGAAAACAATACAGATCTGTAATATGCTTGAGTGTGAACACCTGTGTGTGATGTGAAGCTTGTTTGAATCTCTTTGAATGCCATAAAAGAGTGCGTATGTGTTGTAGGCCACTTGTCAGATTGAATATCTCCACCGCAGAATATTGTTTTTATCCTTGAGTCTGTGTTTCCTCAGTAGTTTCCTGCAGAAATCAACAGCTTCCGCTCTTTCCCAGGAGAGACTGCGAGTGCGAGCGCAGTCTTAGCGTCTCTCTGCCGCTTGGCTTTACTCCACAGACGCAGGCATTAAATCCCGGCGAGAGCGTTCACGAGCTGCATGTGTGAACGGCATCGATCTCGTTGTGACAGATGCTCAGACGCTCTGAAATATCCTGATTTCACCATTACAGAAGCCGATCAATAAAGTGGAGATGAAAAATATAGATGAACTGGTGCGGCTGCCAGCACTTTTAAAGTTAAACGCTCCTGCTGACTGGACTTTTAGAAGCTGTGTTGTAGTTTTATGATATAGTGTTGGAGAAATTAATGTTTTTAATGGCTTATATTTGTAGGCAAATGAAAGATGACAAACACTCACTGTCACTGTGAGAAGGTTCAAATGTACTAATAGTGCCCATTTGTGTGGAAATTGATGGTTTTGTGATGGTTTGACTGGGTTAAACTGTACATTCGTGAATTTTTTTAATTTTTTTTTACTTTAGTGGACATTTATAAAACTCAGCACTCAAACAAGATTTATTCTGCTTTCTGGAAGAAAACTTCCAGATTAAATCAAAATTGTTCGTTTTTTTTTTTCTCCCCCCCCCGTCCTATTTCATGTTATTCATTTTATTGCAAATGATGCTTTTCTGCACATTTTTCTAAAAAAAGAAAATGTGTGTCCTTTATTGTCTTCCATCAAAATATGATAACTTTAGTTTAAATACATTTATGGAATATAATAAATAATATAAAATGAATTATAGATTTTGTAATGTATGGTCAAACTTTATTTTAACGTCCAAGTCTCTCTATTAACTTTGACTCCTAATGTGCTGCTTATTAATAGTTAGTAAGGTAATTAAGTTTAGATATTGGATCGGATTAGGGATGCAGAATATGTGCTTTATAAGTACTAATAAACAGCCAATGTGTTAAAGGAACACTCCACTTTTTTTGGAAATAGGCTCATTTTACACCTCCCCAAGAGTTAAACAGTTGAGTTTTACCGTTTTTGAATCCATTCAGCCGATCTCCGGGTCTGGCGGTAGCACTTTTAGCTTAGCTTAGCATAGATCATTGAATCGGATTAGACCATTAGCATCTGGCTCAAAAATGACCAAAGACTTTCGATATTTTTCCTATTTAAAACTTGACTCTTATGTAATTACATCATGTACTAAGACCGACGTAAAATGAAAAGTTGCGATTTTTTAGGCCGATATGGCTAGGAACTATACTTTCATTCGGGCGTAATAATCAAGGAACTTTGCTGCCGTACCATGGGTGCAGCAGGCACAATGATATTACGCAGCGCCTGAAAGTAGTCCCTGGCTATATCATAACTAGTTACTGAGCTGGGGACTGCTTTCAGAGCTGCGTAATATCAGTGCGCCTGCTGTATGGTGCATTGATTATTACGCCAGAATGAGTATAGTTCCCACTAAAATGTCGACACGGCATCGCAACTTTCATTTTCCATCTTTGTTCAAATTTTTGCGTGATGTAATAATCAGAGTTTTAAATAGGAAAATATCGAGCTCTTGTCATTTTGGCGATAAATAATGGTCTAATCCTTCAGTGGTCTATGCTAAGCTAAGCTAAAAGTGCTACCGCCAGACCCGGAGATCGGCTGAATGGATTCAAAAACGGTAAAACTCAACTGTTTAACTCTTGGGGACTTGGAAAATGAGCCTATTTCCAAAAAAAAGTGGAGTGTTCCTTTAATAAAAGGCATACTAATAAGCAACTAGTTAATAGTGAGAATTCCCTAAACTAAAGTGTTACCTAAAATACTTGTTATATATTATTTAAATGCATTTATTCTAAATATTTTTTTAAATATAATTCTTGCATCTAATTCATGAAAGGTAATGTAAATATTAATAATCAATGTTTTGAGAGGCCTGTAGGTGCAGGGTTTATTTTAGTATCTTTGATAGTTTTTATTTAGTTTTTGAATCATTTGTATATTTTCTATTTTCATTTTAGTTATAAATATCAGCACTCAAACATATTTATTCTACTTTCTGGAAGAAAACCTCAAGATGACTTCAAAATTGATCCTTTCCTATTTTATACTCCTCTTATTGCAAATCATTCTTTTGTGCACATTTTTCTAAAGAAGAAAATGTTTGTCTTTATAATATTCCTTCAAAATGTAATGACTTGTTCAGTCTAGTTACAGCAAAATTGAAGTTGTTTTATAATTGATGAATTTTGCAACGTCAACACTTTTATTGAACTGAATTGAATCAACACTGAACTGAATTGAGCTGAATAACGACACTTGTGTTTTTTTTTAGAGATGCTTTACAGCAGAATTTGAATTCATCTCATATTTGTAGTTTGCATCATTGATTCTCTTATTTTTAGGGATGCACCGAAATGAAAATTCTTGGCCGAAGCCGAACAAAATGAAACACTTGGCCGAAGGCCGAATACCGAACATGGTTTTTTGCATTTTTTTCCCCCATGTAGGCCTACTTTACCCTTTTCTTTTCACCATTGCATAAATTAAATTGCCAAAATGTGCTTTTTACTGTTTTGTCCTGCTTTTCAAATGAAAAAAAAATCAATTACAAAACAACAATTTAAAAATATTTACTTAACACTGAACATTTTTTTAACATTCTATCAGACATTATACTAACAAAGCACAATTTAACTTAAAATTAATAAGTTACTAAAATAATATTTTTTGGCCATTTTTGAGACCCTCTTCTTGAATCAGGCATGTATTTTTTTACTGTACAAATAAATGCAGCCTCTCTGAGCAGAAGAGACTGCTTTTAAAACATTATATTATATTACAATATATTACAGATCCCAGTTTGAACACTGTGTGAATGTTATAATAAATGTATAGAGCTGTTATAGGGTAGTAATTATTATTATCATTATTATTGTCTTATTTTTTTATTTTATTTTACAGAACAACAGTAAAATTACAATTTTAACATTTATGAATGTTGGAGTTTTTCTTAGATTTTATTTTGGCAGAAACCCGCAGGAAGATCTTAGTGCTTCTTTTTGTTGACAACAGCATGCAGATATTTAAATAATTTATTTAAATGATTCTCATTACGAATTTGGGAAGATGTTTGTCTCACGTATCACATTGTCACATGGCTTTAAATAAATGATAAAAATGTTACTGAGCAAAAGACGAGTAACAGTGTTTTAGCGCAGATTTTCCTCGCGCTTTGGACTTTGAACCCTGGCGCCACGAGCTCGTACAGTGCTGTTTGAATACATGCAATTCGTGCGTGTATTAGAAAACATAACATTCTGCAGTTTATTTACTAATCGTTTGAGGCCATTTGGCGATTTCAATCATCACAGTAACCAGCAACAACCACCTCTTCCTCTTCTCATTGGAGACATGAGATGCAGTGCTAAGCAGTCTCTCGCTGTCGGTGCTTCCTGCTTGTAATGATTTTTGGTCTTTCTCTGACAGTTTTAAATACTTTCACATCGCAGACGTGTTTGCTGCATTAGTGCGCGCCTCTATTTGATCGCGTCACGTCATTGTTCGGTACAATTTATTCGGTCTTTTCGCTTATTTGGCCGAACCCCGAAAGAGTTTTCCTGTTTAATACTGTGAAGCTGCTTTTAAACAAATAATGCCGTCTCGACTCAAGTCTGAAACGACTTTCCTTTTCAGCTGATGTCATGAATGGCTTTTTTTGTTTCATGTTGGCTTCAGAAGCAATACGGCCAGTTTGTGTTTCTCTGATATGAATCTGGACTCTGAAGTTTCTCTGAACTGCTGTGTCATTGCATGACGTCACATGACTCGTCTTTATTTATCACTGCAGCTACGAGACGCGAGGCGTCTGAATCTGATGATAAAGTGATGAACAGACCAGATAGGCCTAGTTGTTTTTCCTTTCAGAGTCTTGAGGAAAACGAATGACAGCATTGAGGTGTGTGCAGACATCATTTACAGACTGAATCGTTGTATAATTAGGAGTCTGACAGTAATTGTCTTATTGTTGAAGTCAAATTACTAGTCAGCATTGCTAATGGACAGTTTGCTCTTTACCAGTCTATTTCAGAGACTTTATTTTGCTTTTCCACCCATCTGTTCACCAGATCCCATTGGAGCGGTTTAAAAGGAAAGTTCACCCAAAAATGACAATTAGCTGTTAATTCGCTCACTCTCAGATCATCCAAGATGGAGGTGACTGTTTCTTCAGTAGAACAGAAAAGAAGATTTTTAGCTGAAACCGTGGTACTTGGGGATTTCATATAAAGCAAGTCAATGGCTATTGGCACTTTGAGATTCAAAAAAATCATAAGGAACACAAAATTAATACCTGTGGCTCCTGAAGATACACTATATTGCCAAAAGTATTGGGTCGCCCCCTTCTAATGAACAGGTCTGACTACTTTAGTAATTTCTATGAGTACAAATCTTAATGTTAAAGCATATAATGATATTCTAGGAAATTGTGTGCTTCTAATATTATAGCAACAGTTTGGACAGGACCCTTTTCTATTCTAACATGACATTGTCTCTGTGTATAAGGCTCGGTTCAAAAAGACATGATTGATTGAGTCAGTGTGGAAGAATTTGACTGGTCTGCAGAAAGCCAAGTCCCAATCCCAGTTGAACACTGGCTCTGGTGTGACTGTAAATGCAGATCTTGAGCCAAAAACTCATCACTAAACACCAATCACTTGTACATATGGGTACAGTCATTTTAGACACGTCCAAAACTGTTGCAACAGAGATGGAAATACAGTTTTTAAATACATGAATTATGTTCCCGTCGTTGTTGCCACAGTTTTTTTAGTGTCTTTTTCTGTTCTAAAGAAGGGGTGTCCCAACACTTTTGTCCTTATAGTGTCTATACAAGTCATTGGTGTTTGGTGATGAGTTTTTGGCTCAAGGTCTGCATTTACAGTCACACCAGAGCCAGTGTTCAACTGGGATTAGGACTTGGTTTTCTGCAGACCAGTCAAGTTCTTCCACACTGACTCAATCAATCATTTTCTTTTTGAACCTTGTCTTATACACAGAGGCATTGTCATGTTAGAATGAAAAGGGTCCTGTCCAAACTGTTGCTATAATATTAGAAGCACACAATTTCCTAGAATATCATTATATGCTTTAACATTAAGATTTGTACTCATAGAAATTACTAAAGTAGTCAAACCTGTTCATTAGAAGGGGGTGACTCAATACTTTTGGCAATATAGTGTATATTGAGGTCTTATGAAGCTAAATGATCGGTCTGTGCAATTATTTTCCATGAACTGGTTCTTTTGGACTGTTCATTTTATTTAACTGATTCAAATAACTGAGTCACTAGTTCATTCAGCATATATGCAATTATCTCAAGGCACTCAGTGATGTGAAACATGGATGTTTTGCGTGTCTAAAGCATATAAAGT
>JAFVLL020023157.1:0-18013 GCA_021397915.2 Tor tambroides | reverse complement strand
TTCTGTTGCACTGTGGAGCTTCTGTCACTACAACAAATTCCTCGTATGTGTAAACATACTCGGCCAATAAAGCTCATTCTGATTCTGATTCTGATTCTAAACTTTTGTTATGCTGACTTTCATTTACATGTGAAAGCGGGAGACTGAAACACATGCTCAGGTGAATTTCTATGCATTTCATAGTTTAGGTTTAGTGAACTCTGACCTGCGAATCCGTAACACGTCATTTTACATTGTTATATATATATATATAATTTGTTATGTGCTGATTTTTTAACATGTAAATTCAGAGAGTGGTCATGATTTAAAGGCAAATACTTGTCCATTTTTGTTTGTGCGAGTGATCTGCACTTCTGTTATTCAATCAGCAATTATCCTGTGTCATTCTGAATGTTTTTGTCTTCTTTGATGGCTCTTTTGGAGTTAAACATGAGAGCTTTTGCAATGCATATGACCTTTTATGTCCTGCTGTTTATGTTGGATCTGCTGATGTCATTGTGGGTGTGCATGTTGTTTCTCCCTCTTTCAAAGTGGGTCTGGCCCTGACCCTAAATGACACTATTTTGATAACTTTTTTTTTTTTCTCAGACTCTTTGATGTCAAAGTTATGAAAACATTAGTGACACCAGCCTCCCGAGATCCTCGAGACAACATGTCTAAATGGCTCTCTTTAACAACGGATTTACTTCGTTAAGCTTGTCAAGGAAAACCAAATTCAATAGTCCGAGGATATTCTGTCAGTACTTGCACTCCCACAAGGCTTAACACACTTCCACATTCTTTTATTCGGAAAAACAAGGTCATTTGAGTAGGCTGTTAATAAAGGTGGGCTTGTCGGGGGAGGAGTGGGGGTACTCCATGCTGATGGTTATTTAAGGACACTGACCTGATGTTTTCATGATTTTATTGCCTCAAGAGGGTTACATTTTTTGAAGCTAAATGTCTGACTGGTTTGTTTTGTCTCATGTGAGCTGAAAACACAAACATAGAAGCCCTACCGTGAATGGAAATATAGATGCACATGGCTTCTGCCGGACAATAAAACTAACACCTGTCATACTACGGCAGAAACACCACTTGCTATTTAGTGACATGCACAAGTGCACTCTTGTTTAAGTTACATGCACTGTAAATATAACCCCAGCTCTTTCCAGCAGCTGGAAATGTCTTTTTCTTAAAGATTTAGGAACGTCAGCAAACAAAAACAAATAAATAGCAAGTTTACTGGTGGTGACGTATGGATTAATAAAGAACAAATAAACTAAAACTAAAAAAGGGGTGTAAATATTTGTAAGTCATATGGAAGCCCTAAGGTCTCGCACTGAAATTTTTTCATAAAAAGTTGCTTTTTTGAGATATTTTCATTAACGTTGACATTACAAAAATAGTTTTCTCAGATCACAAAGTTTTTTTTTTTTTTTTTACTTGGTCTGCTTTTATCAAAATGCATTAAATGCAATTGTCAAAAGTGACAGTAAAGAGATTTTAAAATGTTACAAGAGATTTCTATTTCAATACTGAATACTGTATGAATATAAATGAATATAAATGAATACTGTTCATTTAACTTTCTATCATCCTTCTGTTTTTGTTTCCGCAAGAATATTAAGCAGGAACGGGCGGCTGTTTTCAACATTGATAATAATAAGAAATGTTTCTTGAGCAGCAAATCAGAATGATTTCTGAAGGATCATGTGACACTGAAGACTGGAGTAGCCTAATGATGCTGAAAAATCAGCTTTGCATTACAGGAATTAATTATATTTTAAAATGCATTATTATTAATAACTGAGTACCAAAAATTGCTGCATCACGGATGAGCAAATGTGTTTTTTCTTTTATCTGGGAATCACTTAAGCAAAAATATGTCCAAAAATGTGTTCTCAGTGATAAAGCACTTCCAAATCAGTGTCTGACTGTTGAGAAGTAGACTGTAAAATTATCGTCATAGACATTAGTGACCACCAACATGAGAAACTTAGACGTTTGCATAGTTATTGCATGATAAAAAAAGAACATGATGTGACATGAGGGTGGTATTATCAAAAAAAAATGTTTTTCCCTACAATTGAATTAAAAATCCACTTTAAAAAACTTTTTTGTGTGTGTGAAGGAGATGCTCTATGTATTTATTCGTTATTCGTATATAGGTATTATTTTTATGTGGTTTTACTGTCTTAATAACAACTGAAGGCTTTGTAGAAAACTATGTTTTGAGACTCTAATAAGCTCCTATATAGTCTGGCAACATGTACACTTTCAGGTTATTAATTCTAAATGAATTCTTGGCATTCATGCCTGAGGTTTTTGTTAGAGGAGTAGAGTACTGTTACCGATATGACGCGCGTGCCTCTTTATCTCTGTCAGCAGATACGCGAGCTTCCACACGCGCGTGAACGGACAACTCTATCACGTGACACGCAGAGAAACTCTCCACGCGCTGAAGAAAAAAAAAAATGACGCAACTCCGAAAGACAATTGCGTGGATCACGTGATTTCACAAAACTCCCCACAGAGACATTTGAGAGCCCTGCGGTTGACGCATTATTAAAGCACCCTTCCCCAGCTGAGTGTTACATCCTGTAGCCCATTCATAAACTCCGTGGAGAAACCACGACAAAAGACCTCGCGACGCGCGTCGAGGAGAGGAGAGGAGGAGACGTGTAGCTGGCCATGTATTTTTCCCGCGCGGCTATTATTATCTCAAGGAAAGGGGCAATGACAATAGCGGTGGTCTCGAGCTGTCCAAAACGAGGTCCCGTCCTGACCTGAGGGAGGTCACGTACCACGATGCGAGTGCACGCGGTGCCACAGAGATGTAGGAGCGCGCGGTCTATCATCTCATTACTGCGCCAAATAAACGCGTCAAAATGAATCCCAGACCAAAGGAACGGGACGCGACAATTTGGCATTAAAAATCGGTTGTATAAGAGTTTTCAAGAGGGAACTTAATGAGTGAGGATCTTTGTTCACCCTGTCCTAAAATTAATCACAAATTGCATTACTTAATTCTTCAGCTTCAGTAAACCCACAACATGAACCTGAATGGAGTGTTCTTCAGTCTATCAAAGCTGCATGGAAAATTAGTTTTGGAAAGAGCTAGAAATAGGCCTACTTTCACTTTTTGTTGTAATGAATGAATGATACATGGTCCAGAATGAGGTTGCGGAATATAGTTCAAATAAGTTCAGATTCATTATTACTTTACTGCCTGGTTTAGCTCAGTAAGACCATCACGTTTTCTAATAGTGCATTTGCATTCATGTATAAGGAATTTTGACAAAAACATAATACTTAATATAGTGTTTAAACAAAAAAAATAAACAAAAAGCTTATATTTAAATAAAATCTTATTAACATTTTGTTTTCCGTTTTCAAGAATTTCTAACGAGAAGCACATTGTGTATCTTGAACACTGAATGTCCTGATTAATAAATAGGCCTATCTATATTGAAAAAAAAAAAAAAAAAAAAGATGTAAAGGTAAATGATTTTCATTTCATAATGAATCCAGTTCGTATTTAGTATGCAAATACCGAGTTGCTGGATTGAATGTACGGAGAAGACGCCTTATTATTGTTATTTCCGACATGATACTTTGGGGTAGCCTAAGCGCACGTTTTCACTATTATACACATTATGTTCCGAAACAAACAGTGACGCCTTTTACGCGCTGTGTTCAAGGAAACACCTCGGACTGGATCTCCACCAGCCAATGGGAGCAGAGGGGGATCATTTAAGAAATCATTGATATTGCCAATGCGTCAAACATGAGCGTGTCAGCGGGACCCAGTGCGCATATAAATACCGCGAGGCGACCCGGAGAGAGCTAGTCATTTTGGAGAGCGCAAAGCCAGCGAGGAACTCCTCATTTCACTTCAACTGATATTTATTTATTTATCTATTTATTCTGAGCCTTGCTTTGGGATGAGCAGACTGCTTCTGAACTTTTTCTGGGTGGCAGCATTCAGCGCACTCCTGTCAGCGCCGGGGCTCCGGGCTTCTCCAGTGGTTGGGCAGGAACCTATCCGCTGCGCCCCGTGCTCCCCGGAGCGGCTGGCCGAGTGTCCCGCGGTGGATGCCGGCTGTGAGGAGGTGCTTCGAGAGCCGGGCTGCGGCTGCTGCCTCGCCTGCGCGTTGAAGAGAGGCGACTCGTGCGGGATCTACACTGCGCCCTGCGGCTCGGGGCTCCGCTGCTTGCCCAAACCTGGAGAAGCCCGGCCCCTGCATGCGCTCACCCGAGGACAGGCGGTGTGCACTGAGACCCCCGAGCCTGATCAGAACCAAAGCGACAACACGCCAGGTACCAGCGTTTAATAGGACTGCACCGTTGCTGTCCGTCCTAATAGTTCATTGCATCATGTTATCTTGCTGATTCAACCGTTGGCGAGATTTCATCAGCGTTAACAAATCATTTGATATTTTAGATGTTTAGATATACATCTTCATCGAATAAATATAGCGAACAATAGGATCGACTATTGTAAAGAAATTTCAGTTTTAAAAAAGAAATTTCCACATCTAAATAAATATCTGGTTTATTAGCTATAAAATTTAAAAGGGCGCAATCTGTAGAGGTTCGTAGCGCAATGCAAATCGACGCAAACGTCAATTATAGCTATTTAGCAAAAAAAAAAAAAAAAAAACTTTCTTTAAAAAAACAACAACAAAGTTTTGTGGTATGTAAATGTATAAAGAAAATGATAGGCTACAAAAGATAAGATTTGTCACAATGTATCGTCAAAAAGAATCTCGGCTGAAAGCGCGTGAGAGACGTTCCGTTGTTATGGTTATGTCTTCTAGCGATTCTGTTCGCCTTATTTGGCGACGACAGGTGAAAATATGCGCTCTTACTAAAGTTATCAGTTTTTAGCACCAACGTTTAAAAACAAAGTTAAAACCTGTATGTAGCATTCTAAAGAGACAATTAAAAACGGAAAATTAATTTAAGGCTCCCGTAACCTCGCCAATAATTCCCTCCTTGCCTTTTCTTTCAGATCAGCCGGAGTCACACAACGGGCCTACAGCAGTGAATGAAGGTAGCTCAGCGGTCTTCGTGCCCGGCCACGGTAAGCCCTTCGACCCGCGGGTCATCACTGCTAAAGAGAGCATGAAGGCCAAAGTCAACGCAATACGCAAGAAACTCGTGGAGCAAGTGAGTCTAAAGCGCCTCAATTTTATAGATATGCATAAAGGTTTAGTAAATTGAGACTCTGGTACAACGTGCGGCCACAAGAGGGCAGTAGAAGGTTTCTTGAATTTTTTTCGTATGCTGCATGGGGATTTGGGATGCATAATTTGATGCATATTTCAGTGCAATTGCATTTAAGAATGACTACATTTAGCCAAAAAAATAATTGTTCTTGAGGTTGTAAATAATAATAACACTGAATTATTAAATACAAATTAAAAACGGGCATAATTATATTAAAATCATAATAAATAAAACTATATTCATAACAATAATCATTATTATTAGTAGTTGCTGTAAAATAACAACAACCAATAATACTTATTATTAGTAGTAGTTTTTGTTAATAATAATTTCCTAAACAATTGAAACCATTTTTAAAACATTATTCATAACCATCAAATAAATGTTTATGTTTTTAGAAATTTTTGAAAAACTGTATTTTATTTGAAAAATGTTTCTAAATAACTATATTTTATCTTTCTAGGGTCCTTGTCATATTGAACTGCAGACAGCCCTTGACAAGATCACTAAATCACAGCAGAAACTGGGAGACAAAATGACCAGATTCTACCTTCCAAATTGTGACAAACACGGCCTCTACAAAGTCAAACAGGTAAGAAGAAGAGTCTTGTGTGCAGAAACCACCTAACGTCTTGATTTCACATTGAGAGTTTGTGTGTAGGTATCTAAAGCTTAACGTGATATTCTTCAACACGATGATATATGTGTGATGGCCGAGTGTTAGAACCACACTCCACTGAGAACTAGGCTGTGCATGCAAGCTTGTGTTTCTAGAGAATGAAATAACACGTCTCACGCTCACTCTCTCTGTCTCGTTCTCCCCGCAGTGTGAATCGTCTCTGGATGGTCAGAGGGGGAAGTGTTGGTGTGTGTCATCCTGGAACGGGAAGAAGATTCCGGGATCAAGCGACCTGCCAGCAGATGCCGAGTGTCCCGAGGAACTCAACCACTGATCTGTCTCACACATACACACACATACACACACACACACACACACACACACACACACACACACACACACACACACACACACACACACATACATGCTGGGGGATCTGAAGTGCTCGACCACTGATCTCTCTCTCACACACATACATATTATACCACTGGTTTTTATCATTATATTTTTTAAAAATATCTTAGTATTTATTTATTGTTAGTGGTGGTATTTAATTCAGGTACACTGTTTTTGATTGGTAAACTCCCTACATTCACCAAAAAAGAAGAAAAAAAAGAAAAAGATTTATTTTTCTGTAAAGAAAATGAATATGTATTTTACATGAAGTACCCATACTTATTTATTTAAACTGAATGTATTCATTTCGATATCTGGATAAGAATATTTATTCTTTATGCCTTATACATATTTTTGTATGGTGTAAATCTGTATATTTGCTGTATATAGATGACTGTGTCTCTTGTCTTAAATTTCCTTCTGGCTTGCTTTGTTGGAAAGGACTGATATGGAAAAAAGCACTGCATGACCAAACCTCTTTGTCACCGTCCGTACATTGCCATATTTTTATACTGTATATGTTTTTATTATTATTTTACTAATGAATTTTTTGTTTTTGTTTATAATTATTGAGATTAGATGGGCATAAAAAGTGGGAACCTTTTTTTCCCCCCACAATTCTGTGTTTTTTACATGCAAGAGTATTGATTTTCACAGCTTTTGAAACGGGTAACCGCCTGTTCCTACCTCTCTGTCTTTTAAGTTAATTTTTTTTTTTAAATCAAGTGTTTGTAAATTGCTTGTCTGTATGGTCAAAGTGAGATTACAGTCTTACTGTATTTGTCGATCATATTTGTGTTGTCTAATACTGTGGTCCATTTATTATTTTTTTAAGTGATGAGAAAAAGAGATTCAGACATTGCTTCACTCCAAAGCAGTCGCTCATGTGTATAACATATTTTTCATGGTTTGTAATTGTAAGTCATTGTGGATAAAAAAGAACTATTTAATAAATCATCTTTACAAGCACCTCAGTGTCAGCCATTTAAACTCGCCCTCGGGTCAGACGAGAAGCTGCGGTGAACTATGAAGCAAGATTGAATCAAACTCAATTAGTAATGTCAGGACAAAACAACAACACCTGAACATAATGGGAAGCTGGTTAACAAAAACCACAAAGTGCAAAAAATCTCTATTTCTCTCTCTCTCGATTTCTCCTGCCAAGCTTGATTATGTTCTGTCTTGTCTATATTTAAAACTGCCTGCAGGCAGAACCGTGTATGTGTGCGCATATGTGTGTCCTTATCGTGGTAATCTCAAATGGGGCGGACTAACTTTAGCTCAGTATTTTGGGGAACCAGGCTCCTCTCTCTCTACGGTGCCTTTGACCTGGGCTGTGTTTGTGCTGGCCGGCCAGCGGTACCCCTCTCCCCCTTTTTCCTGAGGACCAGCCTCAATGGCACCACCCTTTACACCTTTATCTCAGTTTTGCAAACCGCAGGAGACCAAATTTAGATGCTTCATTGAAATAATCCAGCCCTGCTTGACATTAGGGGTGTCTAAATTACTCGATTAGTAGCAAACAAACACAATATGGAAGTAATTGTAACACCTTGTTTGTGGTCTTACAATTAGTATTTTCATGGAATTCATTACGGACACCTAAAATTAAGTTAGGAGGGAAAAAAGTACCTTCCGGAGTGTTTGACCATCTATATGAGCGATTACATTTCATGAATTGTGGCATCGCAGCTTCTTTTTTGAGAATTGGCTGCGCTGACATGGCTCAGACAAGCGAATAACTATGCTAATGTGAATGGGGTCTCTGTGTGTAGATTTGAGGAGTAATGACCTGTGTGGGGCTCAAGCTAGAGTGTGAAATGAAGCGGTTCAAAGATGTTGACCCATTACACACATGAGATTTTAAATCTCCATTGCCCCCGGCACTCTGTTATACTAATGACAAAATTACTGTAGCTACCATGTAGGCTTTCTGTGAAAGAACCATTGTTTTGAAACTCTTGACGGTGACACTAGTCACCTTATCTAAAATGAATGAATGGGCTCCCAATGTTAAAAACAAATCCGATTTAAATACTTCAGGAAGAGTTCACCCATGAATAACAAAAAATCTGTCATTTACGCACCCTTGTTTCATTCCAAACCTGCATTTCTTTATTTTGTGGAAGAAGATATTTTGAAGAACTGCTTTTGTCAGTTGAACTTGACAACAGTTGAACAACACTGGATTCCATTGACTTTCACTGTATGTACAGAATTTTCATTTTAGGGTGAACAATACCTTTAATTTTGAAATGACAGTCTGTCATGGTGTAAATAAAACAGTGTTTACATTTTTTATTTAAAAAAAAAAACAAGGCATTAAATACAAATTATATTTAAACAAAAACATTTCCTTTCTTGAAGAAAATGATCGCTGTATAATTTCTAGTTTAGTAACATAAAAAGCTTTTTAAAGAATCAAAATTTTAAATGGAAAAAAAAGCAATTACCCGTGAACGGAGGGATCTTTAAAAGTGACTTGCGGGTGAGAGACCCTGGCATTGCACAGAATGAGGGTGGCAAGCTTTCTCGAAGATCAACTAGCTTGAACATTGACCTTGATGTTCTTTGAAACACAAGCTTGGCCTCAGCTTTACTAATTCTTAGCGTTCACTTTACTTTAGCTTAGTTTAGCTTAGGTTAGCTAAAGTTAAGCTTAGATTTAGCTTAATTCATACCATAGAAGGCCTACATAACCTGAAGATTTAAACTAAACCTTACACAAAACGATTCGAGAACAGCATCTTCGCTAAGCTAACAAAAGACACGTCGTACTCCGCACTGTAGATAAACAACAAACCTAAAACAAAAACAAAAGACTTTAGTGATTATATTCCCAAAAATATGCTGAGATCTATGTTTCACTACTGTGCAATCAACGGGTCAATGAATTGTTGTCAAAGACATAGTTTGGATCAGCTTATATTTCTTTCTTGGATAAATAATCTTTTTAGCATAAAGTTCACATGCCTCTTTAGCTGGCCTGAAACAAAATATATATTCATATAAAAAATTTTTACAAGACAAAATTACAAGTTAAGGAAGGGCTAATAGCTTAGCACACTCGTATGCTCTTTCCCCATAATCAAGTCAGATAAGGCGTAGCACCAAACATTTTTGTTTGTCTTTTCTTTAGCTGTTTGGGAAAGGGGTGAGCTTTTTGTCGACGCTATGCTAATAAGCTAACGTGTGGGCTACCTCTCTGGCACCCTCCACCTTTCAAGTCTTTTCTCAGGAGGTCAGTTTTGAGACAACAACACAAGCCCTGGTTATCCAACATGGCTGCCATGTTAGCCTGTAGCTTTCCTACTGGGGTGATCGATATTGATATATAGAGAGACAGAGGGTGAAAAAACCTGCGACACATTTCCGCACGGGTTTTGTTAAGGCATCGATTTCACAAACTGCCATAGCTACACTGATTTCGCAGCGGTACTTCAGGGCACTGTAGCGTTACGGTTACATTCAAACCCATAAACAAGACGTTGCGTGAGATACACGCTTTCAGCAAAGGCTTAGAAGTGTGATGGACAGTGATAGTCAGCGACTGGAGCAACAATCTTATATTCAAAGTGCTTCATGATGTTTTGAAAGTGAGATAATGCCCACGTGGAGCATATCAATGCTGTCCCGACAACACAAGCTAACAGCTCTGCGTTCGACGTAAGGTAATATAAACAAAAAGGGCGTTCGTCTAAGTATGTCCTGGTATAGAATCGTTTACAATTGGTCGAATTGTTTTATCTATCTGTTGGCCGTAGTGACAGGCTGGAGTACGTGTTCAGGACGGGCCAAAGTGCATGAAGTGCTTGTGCTTCAGATGGAGTCTATGGCTAGAGCCGCCTAGTGCCACTGAGCATGCCCAGTTTAAACGACCCTACACCAGGAGGGCAGAAACAGGAAGTGGGACTAAGAGAGAGCCGCTGGCAGAGAGTGATACACGCTGTAGCAGAAAAGAGAGATGGAACAAGTACACAACGTCCCTCGTGTACACAAGAGTACATATGCTCAGACATAGCGTGCCGTTACTGAGTTAAATTTTGCTTGTACTTTTGGCTATGTTCACACTTCCCTCTCAGGATTCAGTCCAAAACTGAAGACATGACACTCTCTCTGTCTCCTCCTCTTGTTCTCCCCACTCTCCTGAAGTGTAAAGTGAGTTGCTGGTCACGTGAGTCCATGCCTCAGCATTCAAGTGGGAGGTCAGCTTTGGGACAGCACTTTTGAATTTGTATTCATGTAGTTCTTCAGGGGAGATATCCCTCTTTGTCTCCCTGTTTCCACCGCTCTGCCTCTCTCTCCCCTTCACTTTGTCTCCATGTGAAAGCAGTGGACTTTGTCCTTTCCGTCGTAGCCGGGTATGGGTTGTCCATACTTGTCCACACACCAGCAGTAGCCTCTTCTGCGGCCTTTGGATGGACGGCACTGCGGAGAGAGTGGGTGAGACAGGAAGAGAAATGCATAACCATATGATATTTGGACGGGTATATGCAAAACAGACAACATGCTCCAAATGGAAGAGACAGTGGCATAAACACACATTTCTCATCGCATCGCACTTAGGTGGGAGAGAGTAACACCGATACTAGAGCCAGAGAGAGAACGAGGGAGAGAGAGATTGGGGTAAAGGAATGCCAGAGGGGATTTAAGGGGAAGTATGTAAGGAAAAGAGGGACGGAGCAAATGAAATCTGTTGAAATGTATAGAATTTGCACAACTATAAAAAAAATCCCATTTAATTTATATTCAGTGTGTGAATTATTCAACGGCTTTTGGGGAGTGTCAATTTGAATTTTTAGGGCGCAATTATTTATTATTATTATTTTTATGTGAATCCCAGTATCCCTCACAAAGATCTATCCCTCTTGGAGCCCAAAGCAATTCTACTGGCTGAGACAAAATTTTAATTTCTAAACCCAAAGTATACTTTGTCTTTTACGTATATGCTAGGATATGCGTACTGGGCGATGCAAATTTTATCATCAGAACACTACACACACTGATGAGCGCTTGTGTGAGGGGATTAAAAGATATCTGCAATTCAATTTTAAATGAGTGCATAGCCATTTTTATCACACACAACTTTTGGAACGAAAAGGCACAGACATTGGACAAGAATGAATCTTTCTAGTGTGCATGTGTCGAAAGCTGCACGCACAATATCAAATAGAGTATACTTTGAAAGGCTGTGTGTTGAACTGTGCGTGCATGCTAATGCTACATGCTAATGCGTTAAAACATTATACTGTGCCTGACATTATAGAAAAGAAGATCGTTTTACATTGTATATAGTCTTAATGATGATGAAGTGATACCTCACATATCACATTACAATACAGAAGCTAACGTTCAAATTAAACATTTCCCGTGTTTTCAGTTAGCCTTTGGTTAGAAAGCTATCAGCTTTTTCTACATTTTTACACACACACTAGGATGTATGTGAAAATTTGTACATATTTGTGTCATCATGAGTATAGTACTTGCTTGATTTTTCTTGCACTAGAACAAGAGATGGAACAACAATAACATCAGCAACGAACTACTGGAAACATCAACAACAACAGACACCTGCATTGATGAGCACTTATGTGAGTACAAAGACATTTTTATTGCTTTTGCAGAGAAATAGTGCAGACACTGGACAAGGATGAAATATGCACATGCTAAGCGTTTGCATCAAAACTGAATTAAATTTGCGCTTTAGTCTACTAGCTTAGCACTAACAAAAGCTAGTTAAGAAAAGCTCTTTTGATTAGCTACAACAAGATATTCTTTGCTGCAATGAGCATGTCTGTGTATGTGCTATCTAATATGGATCCCTCAGACTGATTGTATTAGTTTTACTAAATAGTTATCTAAAATTTTAAAATCTTTAAAAAATGAATAGGCTAGAACTTTAAATGTTTTACCATTACAATAACTAAGAACAAATGTCACGATGAATATCAAAACATGCTTAGGCCTATCTCATGGCTGAGTGTAGTTATTTGTCTTGTGCTTGTCTTTCTCTCCTTTGGCAGAGAGTTGGAGACATGTGCAAGTCAAACATCACATCTAAGCTGAAAGAATGCATGCCTGCCATTCACAGTGAGTGTGTTTATGTGTTTATGAGAAGTAGAAAAATCAGTGCATCAAACAAACTGTCCTCTGTGGTTCAGGGGAATTTAACAGACACAGCACGGTGTACTCACACACACACACACACACACACACACACACACACCAGTACTGTAAAATGATCGGCAGTGCGTACTTCCTGTGTTTGCGTTGCTGATTATTTACATGCAAATTTTGACAACTTGTGAATATTAAAATTCACAAACATACACACAACCCAGTTTTGCTTTTATGAGAGGTTTAAATGTCTCTGTCAGCCTGCTGCTGATGAAATTGTAATTTTGCATTCATAAAAGCAGTTTAAAGTGAGAAGTTAAATTTGACCAAGCTAAAATATTTGCCATGGACTGTTAAAGAGCTTCTAGGACTATTTTAGGAAACTGGCATCGACTCAAAGTCATCTGGAGCTTATTATACTACACAGGCAAAACAAACACACATACACACACACACACACACACACACACACACACACACAAACAAACAAACAAACATGCACACCCACCGACACACATCCTCGTGGTGCATTCATTAGTGAAAATCTATTCTTTCAGACACAAGGGAAAAGGAGGTAACACACAAGAAAGAAAGAACGAAAGAAAGATAAACAGACATTGTGCGAAGAAGGAGTGGATGAGTCAGAGAGAGAGAGAGAGAGAGAGAGAGAGAGAAAGAGATCAAAAGCGGTTTTATTGAAAGAGTACCAAATTAAAATACCTCAAGCAGAACAAGAGCAGTCTGGGAATGAAACCTGGCCTCTACAAGGGGCTGCTTCAAATGTTACACATCCTTTCAATTTCAATTGTCTCCGTACCCACTTGATGTTTTTGCTATAACAAATATTTGTTTTTGCCTAAATAAGTAACATATCACTAGACTTTTTATTTGTTTGGTTATGAGTTTGTCTACGTAGAAAGAATGAGTGTACAGGAAGCCAGTGCTTAATTTGTAAATTATGAAGTCCCAGAACTAGGACTGGAATAAATAAATGGTATGAAATAAATTAAAAACGTGCGTCACAATCTTGCTTATAAACGTACATTAGATATAAAAATGCCTTTCCTAATAATTAATGAATTACGGTTACCTTTTGTACTTTTTTAAAATTGCAAGTTACTGACTACATTAATATTATACTTGCTTATTCATCAAACATATGGTCATTGCATCAATTTCTTGCAGAGCGTATAAGGTGGGGGATCCACTAAAATAGGTGCTGGATCCAATTCCAGAGGAGGTGGATCCGGATCCTGCTTGTTCCGGCACAAATTAAGCCCTGCAGGAAACTACTCAGTGCTGAGCTGCTATGTATTATGGGAATGTTCCCTTCAGACTGTACAGACACAGGATGCTTTCTGTTTGATGTAAGGGGGACTAATAATGAATAAAAAGCTAGGTATTTCATTGTACCACAGTGTCATAACCAGAAAATAAAAGTTATATTTTTAATTTAAATCAATGTTTATTTTCTCAATTGACGCAATGAGCAACAAGAGTATTTGTTGAACGCACAATTTCTATTTATTTGCTGCCCCTGAGTGAAATCTAATTAGTCCCAAATCTTGCTCCACATAACAACATAGTGAATGTCCAGTTCCATATGACCAGAGTGTCAAGTACATTACATATACAATACTGTACATATCCTCAAAACGCATAGTGGCATGATTGATGATTGATTACTGCATGTCTGTATCAGAGAAAGACAGAATGGCATAAGTATGGTGTGGGGTACACCCCTGTCAGCATGGCGATTTCTGGAGGTTGCAACACAACAGACCTGTGTTGTGAATGTATATCTATGTAAAAGAGGGAGACAGAGACTATGTGTATACATGTCTTTGTAACTGTGTATATATATATATATATGTGTGTGTGTGTGTGTGTGTGTGTCACAAAGCAAGCCTCAGTCAACGTTGGCCCATAATGATGCCCTTATGGGCAGCAGGAAGGCGGAAGGGCATTAAAAGCAGCCACAGGGTAAACACAGACTCATAAAACACACACACACACACACACACACACACACACACACACACACACACACACAATATGTGATTGCAACAACTGCATGTGAATTAGAACGGTGGTTGTTTTCTTTGCCAGACTATACGAGCAGTGTGTGCATGTGTGTTTGTGTCTGTTAGGTAGTATGCCGTTTGGGATAGAAGCTGCCCCTGGAGTACATTATCATTATATAGTCATTTTGGTGCAACTGCAAGCACAGAGACTACACAAATAACAAGTATGAATATATATCAACAGAGTCTCCAAGTCAGAATCAGAGGGAACTGATAGTCCGAGAAGACCTATCCTGGAAAACCTGTGTCCTTGCAAAGTGTGGTTTGAAATATTTGTACTGTGTGTGTTTGGTGCATGGGTGACCATATCTGTGTATTTGTGTTTGAGTGGAAGCTTGTGCACCCTGGATCATTCCCAGCATGCCTGGCATTCTCTTCTAGTCTCTCACCCCGCATCACTGAGATCCTATTCAGCGTGAGAGCTTAAGTGGACTGCCTGGCCCTGGGAGAGCAAGGAAAGCCAGTAGATCAGGGGGCCGTACAATGCTCTAGCCCAGCGCAGGAGTACAGTAACCTGGGTGAGAGATGCGTCTGGATTGGGAAGGGTAGAGGGGGGTTGGCAGTGCTGGGGCCGGCATGCCTGGCCTCCACTAACACACTGAGCCAATTCATATAATCAGGTCTAAAATTAACACGGATTGGACTCTGCTCTCCCCAGGAATGGCCTTCAGACACACATACCCCCACATACATATACAAACGCTCCCATTACAGATCTTATTCCGGGGAGTGTAGGGACCCCCAGGCATCCAGGACATCTACAGTTCACTTGTGTGAGTATGTATGCACAGGAGTTTGTGCATGTTTGTTTTTGATGCCAGAATAAAAATGAATGACTGTGATCTCAGGGTCGACCAAGACTAGGCTTCGGCTCCAATCACCACGATGGAAGCAAAGAAATTTCAGTTGGAGTCAGTCGGAGGGGAATCTGATCAGCTTGATCTTCATCATGTGTGGACACAGCCTGTCATACAGATGTTCTTCTACTATTACCAGAGATCCAAGCATAGGGGTTTGATTTTACAAAACAAACTAGACTATATTTGTGCAAGCCAGATACAGGAAAGGATGTGGCATGGTTTGAATTTATGTTGTTTGCGCTCAAGTATACGGTTTGTCTTCTGCTGGCACTGTAAAACCACTAGACACTGATTGGTTGATTTGTCACTGTCCTTTCTTTCAAACATGGATTTTAAATGGACATAGGATAATCATGGACAGAGGGCAGGAACAGGATTGGAAAATATCAAAGCCAGATTTGCACCTACACTTACTGTTGGAGCATGAGAATGGGCTACAAAACTTTATTTGATACAGGTGCCACTATGAATCCCACTTAGGTACTCATTCAAACCATCTGCAAGACCCTTGGCTCTCCCCTTAAGGGTTTGCAGAACATGTTTCTTGAGACCTGAACTTATCACTTTCTCTTCACTCTGAGATCTTAGCCCAAGAGCACAGCCTGTTTTCTCCATAAACCCAGGGTCCCTTCAATGGGTTACATGTTCAATGGAACCATATGCTATTAAAGGTATATGTGTGCATATCAGGGAGACTTCATACTCTGTAGTTTCAGCATGAAGCAGCTCCTAAGCAACACGTTTTTCACACTGATTCTAAATCTCATCCTCTTTTTGAAACATTTCCATCTCTATCTCTCCAGTGTTGTCATTAGGCCTTCGGGGTCACTGTGGTATGTCTGAGAAGTTTTCTAAATTCACCCAAACTCATTAGGGCCATTCAGACAAGGCCCTTTGACTCATGTTCTTAATAGGGGGTTGCGGGTGACTCACAAATTCCCGAGAATTGCATTTGCCCCAACCAACCACTTTGTTCAGACTCACTCATGCACCCCATCAGTTGAGGAAACAACAGATACTTTCAAGAACCAGCATGCACATACAAATAGGCCCCCACCTACTTTTCCAATACTGTTGTGACAGTTGCCATGACAGTTACTTATCGTCTTATACACAGATGGTGGTAGAATAATAGTTTGAGAACCTGGGCTGATTACATAAAGGTTGCATGTTTGATCCCAGGTAAGGATGGTCTAAAAATAGAATGCCTATTTCCCCCTTGAGCAAGGTACTTAGCCACATGGGGAATAGGCCCTGTAATTGGTGCAAAGTAAGTGACTTTAAATAAAAAGCATCTGCAAAAGAAAAGTCAAGGTACTCGGGTAAAAGATAATTACCTGTCTTTTCTTGTAGAAACCCTTTTGGTCGCAGTTTGGAATGCGGAAGCCTCTTGGGTTCAGCACATTTGAGATCTTTAAAATCTTCATAACACTCTCCATCTCCCGACGACATGGGCCCTGTACACACACAGAGAATGCAGAATTACAGGAAATATCCTACTTGCAAACATGTGAGGAGGTTGGATATGCAAACAAGTAGAATGGGAATAGAATGTACTCCACTCCAATACATGCTTTGTCTTAAAAATACATGTTGGTGGAAGAACAGTGCGTGCTTACATATTCAGTTTCTCTCTTTGGCTCCAGACTGAAGTTGTGAATATCTGTATTAACCCCACTGGAAACTGGTTCCCCTTTAAAGATCTGACTTTTCTTGAATTGATCTCTTTTGATAATCTCCTCTTTGGGGTGTGGCATAGGATCTATGGGCTCTATTGCCGTCCTCGGCCCTCCCTGCGTGTCTCCGGAAACAACTGTTGTGTCCTGGACTGTCTCAGCTCCCCCGGTGCTTGTTGCCCTGGTACCATTGGAGATATGTTCCTCTCCTTCCTCCTCACGGTTATCTGAATCAAAAGATAAGTGAATTAATACATATGTACAATCTGACTATTAGCAAAAGCAGCATTCGTACAACTGCATCTTTTCACATGAAACAGAATAGCACAGGTGGGTCAAATCCTGCTCCTGGAGGGCCAGTGTCCTGCAGAGTTTAGCTCCAACCTGCCTAAATACACTTGTCTAGAAGCTTCTAGAAGACCTTGATTAGCTGGTTTAAGTGTGTTTAATGAGGACTGGTCTAAACTCTGCAGGATAGCGGCCCTCCAGAAGCAGAACTGGACAGCCCTGGAATAGCATAATCCTAAACATCTGTTTGCATATAGAGTAGATCACTGATGACATCAATTTATAGTCCAGTCAAGATGGCTATTTCGCCATCGGTTCCCTGGGAATTTCTTATGGGTTGGGGTTTTAGCATAGTGGTTTTCAATTTATGAGTAAGGTTCAATGTGGCTAACACTACTTGTAAAGACTACCTAAGTCCTAAGTCTAGAAAGTCCTACCTAAACCCAGAATTGTGAAGTTGTTGTGTTTATTTAAAATGCTTTATTTAAAAGTTGCTACAATTGTTGTCCGATTCGTCAACCCTGTGGTACTTGTAGTCGTTATTTAGCAACATTTACTTCTGAAAAAACCCAGAAGCTTCCAAATTCAGTTTTGAGCTATGACTGTGTAATTTATGGAGTAGAACAAAATGTGAAAGTCTCTGCAAGTAATGTTTACCCCAGGCCTTATTTCACTCATAAATCGAAAAACCGCTATTCTAAAAAACCATTGGAAATTCCAGAGGGAACCCATGGCTAGAAAATGCAAATTCTCTTCCAG
>JAFVLL020023156.1:0-23966 GCA_021397915.2 Tor tambroides | reverse complement strand
CTAATATATATATATATATATATATATATATATATATATATATGCCATTACTCCAGTCTTCAGTGCCACATGATCCTTCAGAAATCATTTTAATATGCTAATTTATTTTATTCATTGTAAAAAATTAATTTTATGTACATTAATATCTGTTTGTTTTCATTTTATTTTTGGCTCTTGGCTGAAAAATCAGGCTTAAATCTGTTGTCCTTTTACATTGTCAGATCTATTATTGCGTTTGTGCACGGTCTATGTAAACTCACTTAGGGCAACAACTCATATCTAATCAACTCGTATCTGTTGAATATAGCAAATATGTATTGGTGACTTGATTTGCACTTGATAGGGCAGATATGTGTTTGACAGGGTGTATTCACTACATACTGGATCTGGCTTTGGGCTTGGGAGAAATTAATTAGATTGTACAACCAACGTTTTGAAGTTGAATAGATTAAAGAACAAAGCCAAGCTTGGAAAAGCGATTTGAACTCACATAGGGAAATTGTGAGGATATTTTCAGCTTGTTCTCAGTCTTGTTCCCAGATTGGTGGGCTGGCTGTCTGATCCTGCTGATGAAGTGTGTGTGTTTGTGCCCATTGCTCTAGGTGTGAGCTCTGGAGCATGTCTGCACACAGACAAAAGAGCAGTCTTTGTGAAGGGGAACTGGTTTTTAAACTCTGGCCAATGAGGTCGTGTTCTTTTTGACTGCCTTTGTGTGTTTGTGTGTGTGTTTCTCACTGTGTTTATGTGTGTGTTGTGGGATACGCAGAGCCTCAGTATGACAGCCTCAGCTGCCTTCCTGAGTGCCGCATTTTTTAATGGATGCAGGTGCCAGTTTCACATCGTAGCATCTGTCCCGAAACACAGGTACAGCTCTAGAAAGCAGTGTATCTGTTCCATAACGTAACAGAAGCTGCGTCCTGGCTCTCTGCTCTAATCTCACCTCTGCTGGCTGCTAGGGTTGCATGTGTGCATCGCATTTAATGAGTCCAGATTACCCAGGGAAAAATGCTAAGCAACAACGCCATGACAAACTAAACAAGAAGCTGGGGATGCTTCTTTGCTGATCATGATTTTTTATGATGCTCACTCAGACTATGAGTAAAATAAATAACTTTAAAATGCTCTATTAATTGCACAAGGGTTACCATGGAATACAGATGTTTTTAAAAACCTTGACTGATTCGGTTCTCAAGAACTGATTGAATCAGTGATCCGTTTGTGGCTGCCACTCTTAAAAACAAAGGATATTTATTGGCATCTGTGGTTTCATGAAGAGCCTTTGACATCCATGGAACCTTTCCATTCCACAAAAGGTCCTTTGTAGTGGAAAAAAGGTTATTTTGATTAGTAAAATATTCTTCAAACTAAGGGAAAAAATGGTTCTTTTAAGAACATTTCACTGAAAGTTTCTTTAGCGAAATTACGAGAATGAAGTCGAAATGTTTCGAGAATAAAGTCAACATTACAAGAATAAAGTCAAAATATTTTGAGAATACAATCAAAATTATGAGACTTAAATCGTAGCAATTAAAGTTATAGGGCCAGTTTTACTAACAGCTTGTGCCTGCGCAAACCGTCTTTTGCCGTTAAAATTGTACTGTCAGGATTTACTAAAGACACGCAGTGACGAATTAGCGCTGAAAAGGCGTGGACACAGTTATTTTTGCGCCTGACCTTATTGAATATGCATTTCTTGGAGTTTCCCTTTCAAACGCAAAAGTTATGGGAGTAGAGCATTGAAATGAATCACGCAACGCGTTTTACTAATGTTTGCACTTGTCAAATTACTGGCATTTGCCCCATTATTTAATACCCAAAAAAAGCATGTCTTAAACTATTTTGCACTTGAAATGGCTGCAATTATTGCTGCTAGGAGAAGGCACTACAGAGAACAGAGAGCGTGTGGTAGAAGGGAGAGGATTTTTTTCCACACGTATTAATTTATTTTGAATGCCAGAAGAACAAATTATCCGAACATATCGTTTGCCAAGCCATGTTGTATTTAATTTGAAAAAAGAAAAAAAAAAATTAATTTGCTTCAGGAAATAAAAGACGACTTGGAACCATCAACTAGGAGTCACGCAATACCAGGTCTTTGGCCTCCGGTTGTTTTCAACATACTGTGGCTTCTTTATTGTTTATTTGAGACTACGCTAATTTGCGCAGCGCTTGGTATATTGCATTGGTCAATATGTAAATGAGATGTTGCGTCTGTGTTCTTTGCTTTGCACATTGTTAGTAAATCACTCGCAGAAATTTCCCCTCCCATCGGTGCTGTTTTGGAATTGCGCTCTCGCGCTAATTTGCCCTGTTTAGTAAAATTGGCCCATAATATTTCGAGAGTATAGCCTATGTTGTGATTGCAAATGGCCCAGATTGGGAGCACCAAGATAAATTGAAAGTCTCAGCTTTCAAATTCTGTCAGTTTTATACCGAAATACAAACATATAACTTTAACTTTAATCTCGTAATTGCTGCGAATTGTAATTTCGTAATTTTGACTTTATTCTCGAAATATTTTGACTTTATTCTGGTAATTTTGACTTTATTCTTGAAATATTATGACTTTAATTTCGTAATCTTCGATTTTTTTATTTTTTAACGTGGCACTAAAATGCCGTCGTTTCAACACTATCAACATTAGAAACATTATCAACAGTTTAAAATTCAGTTTGAAGGTCTGTTTGTTGCACAAAGCTACACTAAAATGTGCATTCAGAAAATGCTTTTAAATTTCACAAATGCAAAGAAACTTTAAGTAACATATGGAATAAAACATGAAATTTAATCTTTGTTTTATTTCTATTTAACTATGAAAAATCTTTTTTTTTACCGTGCATTATATAATATACAATAGACTTACAATAGAAGAGTAATTTTATAGTGATTTTGTGCTTTTAGAAAATGTATTAGATGTAGGCCTAATTGCATGGAAAAAAGTGTGGCTCATTCTTAAAAATATCATATTTTGTGTGCCATGGAAGAAAGGAAGTTATACAGGTTTGGAACGATATGAGAGTGAGTAGATTATGACAGAATTTTAATTTGGGGTGAGCTATAACTTTAAGGTCTCATTAGCTGCTTTTCCACCGAAATTACCTGGAACAATTTGTCCCAGAAAATTTTTTCCTCCAGACCTGTTGCTGTCTCCATTTCCATCGTGGTCTGTAGTACTGTGAAGATTAGGCAAATAGTCTGGTGACGTAGGACTGCGCGTGACTGCTCCTCCCAGTCCAGGGCCGTTTCTCAATACCAAGTACACAAAGTCCAGTAATTCTGCAAATGGAACAGCAGCGTACTTGATAACGTCAGTCAGCTCGCCTTGGCTACTGCAGTTTCCCTCACTGTATTTACAATAAGATGAAATATAATATCAAACACCTCTGCCTCTTTTTTTGTTTTCATTTTAGCCACAGATGTGTAGTTCAGGGAACGTACATACATTACAATGAAATGAAATATGATATCAAACAGCATTGCCTCTTTTCATTTTCATTTTAATAAAGTTATACTGTGTGTGTGTATATATTGTGACGAGTCGGCTGCCTCCCCCCTTTCATGTCATCACCACCCCGTCCCTTATTCGCCGCCCTTCACCAGGCTCCCGACGGGAGTGGGCGTGTGAGAGGAGAGGCGCGGAAACTAGCCCGGTCTGGCGGCGTGT
The DNA here is from genome assembly GCA_021397915.2 of Tor tambroides. NCBI lineage: Eukaryota > Metazoa > Chordata > Actinopteri > Cypriniformes > Cyprinidae > Tor > Tor tambroides. The sequence goes on along the minus strand of JAFVLL020023156.1, from coordinate 20,302 downwards.
GATGAGGCGCACCTGATGTGAATGGAGCCTCATCACCGCCGCTGTTATAAGCCGGGAGCGCCTCTCCTCGGGAGACCGGTCTCTTCCTCGTGCATGCACACTGGTGTCCTCGTGGGTCCAGGAAGGTGCGGAGGAATCCCGCGTCGCCAGAGAGCCGTGAGATGCGCTGACCCGCGGTCCGGGAGAGGACCGCACCCGTTATGTGGCTGACGGGCCAGGATGCCGGGGCTGCCCCATCTCCGCGTGTAGTACCGGAAAGACGAGGACGATTGCCGCCGCTAGAAGAAGCCGCCGCTCCTCGCGCCCGACCACGTCGGGAGCGCGCGCCACCGGACTCCGCCCCTGCTCTGGACCCCTTCCTCCTTGAACACTGCCTTCCCCCTCACATCCGCGTCACACGACGAGGACACCAGATTCCCCGTTTATTTGGACACTTTATTTTCCCCTGGACACTTTATTTTGAAATTTCTGTTAAATAAAAGCCTCTCCGAGGCCTGACGCCACACCCACTGTGTCTGTCGTTTGCTCCTCCCGCCACAATATATATATATATATATATACACACACATTTATATATAAATGTATAAAGTTATGAAGCATAACTTTGTGCTCAGCCAAAACTATATGACCTGGAACAAATAATATATTCATGAGACCAAAGACTGCCCGTTATATTTACCCAAAACGAATTATATCTCAATGTTTAACCACTACAGAGACATCAGAGCAAGTGGTAAATATCAGAAGGACTAGCCGAGGTGAGCCGACATGAGCACTGAGCGCCCAGTGATCGCCTGGAGCTCACATCTCCGAAATCGGCAAAGCGCGTTTTCAAATAGGTGCTGTCTTTATAAATAAACCGCAGATTTGAGACTTAAACAACTATATTCTCTCCTGAAATACTCTTAGAACTACATTTCATGACACAATAACAGTAACATTTTGAAAATTATGCGAATAAATGGTTGTTGAATTCCAATGCTGCGTGGACTCAACCAATCAGCATGTTCAGCGCCCAAGTCCCACCCCGGACCTTTGAAAAAGTACTACCTCGTGAGCAGGGACTTTCTGAGGGGCAAATTTTTACCCTGAACTTTATTTAGATCCTGGTTCCCGTGGTGGAACCACACCAAGTACCAGCCCAAAGTCCCTAGTTCCTGGGGAAAGTACCTGCGGTGGAAATGGACTTATTGTTCCCATAAAGCTACACCCTTCAAGTGAATTTAGTTAAATGTAGGTTAAGATGGATGTTTTTGGGGATGGTCTCAGTCAGAGGATACAGCGCTTCAGGGGCAGCGCGGAGCAAGAGGGCTCCCTCAGGCATGACTACTTTTGACTGTTTGGTCCTGTTGTTACGCCTCTCATCTTATTAGATTTCAAAGAGCAAGACCACACATGCTCAAAAAAGAGAGCAGAACCGTTTAGAGAAATCCTTATGCTCTGCCCAGGGGACTGCCTTACAATCTAGGCTGATTAGCATATTACCCAACATGCTCAGAGAACTCATGTTAGTGGGTGGGGAGACTGGAAAGTGAGTCATTCAAGGTGGGAGAACCCTTATGGGAGTTATTCCAGAATGCTCATAAGTATGTTTGCACATTAATCTGCTTTTAGTCCGGCTGAACATTGACTCCAAAAGGGACAAAATGTTTTTATCAAGAGAAATATAGATGAGATGTGAGCCCTTGTACTTTATCTGCCTTCAGCAATGTAGCACAGTTGTGATAACACAGCCAAGTCTTTTGCTGAGGATGGTGGCTCAATCGCCTCAATTCTGAATTTGATTTGAAACTTGTTTATCCTCCTGGATATGTACGTCTGTGCTGGATTTCGAGAAAGATTACCTCTAAAGAGTGATTTAGCTTTGAGCTCAATTTCCACGCAAAACTGGAGGGATTTAAGCATTTCGTGTCTCTGCTCACTGTTAGACCCTTTTGAGCTGAACAAGAAAGGAAACAGGAAAAGTTACATCAAATTATAGTTCAAGTTCAGGCTTGAAAATGTTCGACCTGTTTTTGTTTTTTTTTTAACCTACAATGGCAGATGCACACAAGTCACAAGTCATTCTGTTTTTGCATACAAGTTGTTCTTTTTTCTTTTTTTAATGTTTACATATACAGTTCATGCACATGATTTAAAACAGTGTTTCTCAGTGAAAAAACAATGGTAAATGTTGATTTAATTAATTAAATAAAACAATTATATATATATATATATATATATGTATATATATATATATATATATATATATATATATATAATTTTTTATATTTTAGATATTTTTAAAGCATTTTGGTACTGTGTTGGGTCACCACTTGATATCTAATGAAAAATCTGGGCAAATCCACTGATTTAAGATATCTTTTAATTGATATTTTCAGATACAAAATGTTCTTTTTTGTATAAATAAACAAAGCACAAAAAATGTAGCACACTACATTTTCATATACAATAACAAAATGTGACACACAGATACGTGCATGCACACCCACACACATAGTTACACATTCTCAACTTTTGACATTTCTTTATCAGTGACATTTCTTTAATACACAAAGGACTTACTAGGGGATATGCAGTGCAGCACTGTGTTCAAAGCAGGCAGCAAATCACACTTTTGTGATTACAGTGCTGCTTTGGGTGAGATATCTGAATAAAAAGATAACATGTCCATGAAAATGATGAGCAGCAATAAATAATGCCACCTGGTACACATGAACAGAGCAATGTTTACACAAGTCCTGATCTCTTTTCTCATCTGTGATTGTGTGCTCCTGCCAGCGTGCGTTTATCATCAGTTTCTAGCAGAACTTTGGGTGTAATGAATCAAGGATATTTATCGTCTATGTACCCTGGGATGGATAAAGCTTACTCTCCTCACACTAATCTGGTTAAAGCAGCAGCACGTGGTTGACCCGTCTGCCTAAACCCTGGTCATGTGATGTTTTTCTGGTCACATGATGACCTCTGCATGAGAGGGTGGCTGTTTTTGCAACACTTGTCATGTGATCATCACAAGCAAAATATTTAATACATTGGTATAGATACTATCTCTTTGTTAGTGTCTTGAAATAAACTGAAAAAAGCCTTAAGCCATTTCAATTTACACTTCATTACTCCTACTGAGGACTGTTATACTGCTGCAAGAGATGTTGCACAGAAACAGAATGAACAGATGGAATATTAAAAATAGGGAATGACAGGCTTAAGGAATTTTCAATACAATTTAAAAATGTAGCAAACCACTTAAAATGTTTTGCGCACACAGATTTAGCTATTTTTGAAAAAATAAATGCAATAAATAAATACAAACAAAGCAATGCAAAGACTAATGCATACTTTAGGCAGCAACAGAGAGACACGTGATGCTGCCTTGTTTCGCAAGTTTCAGAAACATTTGACAATGAACCATTAAGCATTTTTTTTTTATATTTTTTTTTTTTTTTTTTTTTGCGTAACCTGTCAGTGAACTACGGCTCTGTGTAGTAAATGCTGCTCCATCTGAAAGCACGTGATGGAGATTTACTGCTGATTATAGAACCGGCTTTACTGACAAGATGCGCATGGAAATCGCATTCAATTTAATCGTGCAGCCCTATTGCTGCTGCTGCTGCAAGCAAGTACAGGAAATTGCTACAGCCAATGCATACAGCACTGTGTGTATTTAAGACATACTGCTGCTGCACAAATAGCATATAGGCCTAAATATCCCATGGTGGATCTATACAGGTGGAGCTGGGGAATGTGGAGGGTTTCAAATGAACTCTAAAAAGCCATTTAAATGTAAAGCAGTAAGCTCATTGGCTGCGTATGCAACGTGAACCAATCAGCATGTGCCACGTCATTTAACGCTGTGAATATCTTCAGGTACGTTAGGAACCCATCAGCCTGTGCTATCTAGAGTTTCATGAAAGAACTTGGCATTTAGCTTTCTATTTATTCTGGTCAAAATACAAGTGTATTTAGCTACTTCCTTTTCTGATCTTATGTGGATCCTGATCATGTGGCACAAAATAAATCATTTGTAGCTTTCTATACAGCAGAAAATGCACCTGTTTTAGCATTTTCTTTATCCAGCAAATACAGTGGAAATAATAAATGAATTCAAAATGTTAATTGTGTTAACTTTACTAGTGGTTTCTTTAAACACTTACAGACATAGAATGTATGTGTTTGCTGTTGTTGTTCTGTGTTCGCTGGTTAGGAGTGATGTAGCTACTGGGCATCTGCTTGTCATTTGCATTATCGCTTGTGTTTCTGATGTTTTTATGAAGGGCACTTTTATAGTACTTTTCCATTCTGGCATAGTATAGAAAATTCCTTTTTTTTTTTTTTTTTTTTTGTAAAAACACTTGAGGCTGCTTGAAGAAAATAAATCACTGAATGTGTTTATTGGTGTTGTTTCTTGGCTCTTGCCTGTTCATCTGTATAAATAGAGACATCCTGTTTTCCATAGATGGCTCTAGCGTTCAAAAGTTTGGGGTCAGACTCCTTAAGAGTTTTTAAAGTCTTTTATGCTCACCAAAGCTGCATTTATTTCAACAAAAAATACAATTAAAGTTTGTTTTTTGTTGTTGTTGTTGTTTTTACATTTTAGTAAGTAAAATAACTGTTTTGTGTTTTAATATATTTTAAAATAGTAATTAATTTAATAAAAAATCTCAAATTTAAAATTGTCATCAGACTCATTCTGATGAGTGTAAATTGTTGTTTACAATGTTTGTAAATCGTGTAAAAATTTGTATAGCTTTACAACTTCTATAAAGAAAATACTTTATAGGAGTGGTTTTATGAGCATTACAGATGTTCATAAACACATCTGAATCTCCCAGCTCACCTGGAGGGCTGAAGTGAAAGATCCCTGATCATTTTTGACTTCAAGCAATACATGCTGTTATTCATAGTCTAAAGTCTTATCAAAAAGAATTAAAATATAAAGAGTATTTCATAACGTTGCATGCCTTTTTATGGATTTTGTCTTAAAGTGTACCACATTCCAAATTTTAAAAAGGCCAAAGCTTAAAGAGATGAAAATTATTCTGTCATTTTCTCAACCTCATGTTGTTCCAAACCTTTTTTTTTACTACTGTGATATTATGAAAATGTGTTTTTGATGATGCAAGTAAAATCATTGTGGTTCAATATGCCACTCTGAATTCCAAAATATCTTCTTTGTGTTGGACAGATGAAAGTTTCCCTTTAACTGAATCAGCAGTTATATAAAATATAAACCAGAAATGCTTAGTGGTGGATGAGGGTTTGCAGGGTTTCATTTTGTGAGGTGACATTTAAACACTGACAGAAGTTTAATGATATTGAAACAAAGCTGGAGAGAGATATTTTGCATGACCTTTAGGACACTCATGAGGTTTAACAATATTGCAGGCAAATTCTGTCAGTTTTTTTTTTCCAGCACAGGCCACTTTATATAGTATAGTATAATTAGAAGTTCTTCTGACAGTTTACACAATGACAGAGAAGTCACGTTGACACAAATGGCCAACATCTGTCACTGCCCACAGCCCAACAGTTTGACAGACTGCAAAATATAGGCGAGATTTCACAGGGTTTAGTTAGTGGACCATTTCCAGACTTTAACAGTCACTGTCACTTCTCTCGACATGGCGTAAACAGTTGCATCTCAAATCCTCAGGATGAGACACGGGAGGAAGCAAGATTGCTGAAAGATCTAAGTTGTGCTCCTAAACAAAGAAAGTGCAGTGTTTCACTTTTATAATTTGCTGAGAACATAATATAGCAGCTTCCAGGGGTGTAGGAACAATTATGAATTTTAATAAGGTGAATGCCTCATGAATATTAATTGGATAGCATGATAGTCGTCAGCTAGCTGATTTGCTGAAAAGCAAGTAAAAGGATGCCAATTCAATCAATTTCTAATGAAAAAAAGAACAGGTGGCAGAGGTTTCAGCTTTCTCTTAAATCACAGATCATAATTAGGTCCAAAAATAACATAGATATGAGCATAACACACTAGAGAATAAAAACAACCAGAGAAAGTAAACAAACAAAGTCACTTTTGAAAAAGACAGGCTTTTTTCTATCTGACCCTTTGTGTATGCCTTGTTTCATGATGAATGTTAAAATTCACCCAAAGTCAGTTTAGTTTGATTTTGAAAAGACCATTTCGACTGAACACACATAATCCCAACACATTTTTTTTTCTTCTTCCCTAAAGTAAACAGCTGTATGTACAGTAAGTGGTAATAGAATGTTGTGTTATTGTTGTAGCTGCCAGCCATGAAACTCAGTAACCAGACCTTTGGGACAGCTGCACAGTTTTAAGCGAACAATGAAATAGGTCTGTTCTGTATTTCTTGAACTTGTGTCTACACTATCTTTTTTTCAGTGTGTAATCCAAATATTTATGCATGTTTTGCAGCCCTGCATGTTTTAGTCACAATTCACAGTTCAATTAGTCAGAGCTTTTTCCCACACAGGAGAGGAACAAATAGGTGCAAATACTGCTGCCCGCTTTGCTAAGTGCACACAGCTTAGTGTAGATGTGCATCATTGTCAGGCAACTGAATGGATATAAATGCTGAATAGCCAACAGGACATATGTGGTCCCCACCTGCAGAAGGACCTTCCTGCCGGAGGTGACAGTGATGTTGTTGGTCAAGATGTAGGCCAGATGTTTTAGCTCCCTAAGGAAGTGGAGATTACTTGTTACAAGAGTTGACATTTGTGTCTTTCTACATTCCCCTGATGGAAATGTGATTGAAAACTCTGTGGGATGCGTACTACGTGTTCCACTTTGAATTCTGGCCAAGAAATTTTATTTTATTTTGTTTTCATTATTGTTTTCTGTAAAAACAATAGTGAACAAATAAATAAATGTATTAATTAATTAATTAATTAACAAATAAATAAATACATACATAAATAATACATTTTTGTACTTGTTGAGCCACTTTGGAAACTTTGGTTAGCTTGATAATCTGGTATAGTCTATATGTTTTGGATGACCAAGAATTAAGTACAGTTTATTGCAGAGGGCAGCATAAATTGTAACTACAAAGACTAGAAATGTCTGCAGTGCCAGTGTTGCCAACACAGTATACCCTAGTTTTACTTTATCTTATTTTATTTTATTTTTTCTATTTTTTATTTTTCTGTAAAAATAGCATTAGTTGACTCTCTTATTTCTGTAAATTGTAACTACAAAGACTGCTAAGACTACAACAACAGTGCCATTGTTGCCAACACAGCATTATTTCTGTAGTTTTTTTTTTTTTTAAATTTAATTTAATTTAATTTTACACTTTTAGTTTTATTTTATTTCCTTATTCTTCTGTAAAAATGCCATTTGTTGACTCTTTCATTTCTGTGAATTCTAACTACAAAGACTACAAATGTCTGCAATTCCACCATTGCCAACACAGCATTATTTCTCTAGCTTTTTTTAAATTAATTTAATAAACATTGTCATTTTTAAATTATTATTATTATATATTATTACATAATAATAAAATTATTATTATAGTTTTATTTTTATTTATTTATTTACTTTTTGAATTTACAATATTTTTTTTCTTTTTATTTATTTTTTTTTTTTTCTGTGAAAATAGCATTTGTTGACTCTCACTCTCAATTCTTGTGTCATTTTTGTAGTTGATAAGCCCGTTTGGAAACTTTTACAACCTTGGTATTCTAGTATGTTCTAATATGTTTTGTATGACCAAAAATTAAGTACACTTTATTGTAGAAGGCAGCATAAATCATAACTACAATCGTAAAATTCTAGTACGTTTTGGATGACCAATGATTAAGTACACTTTATTGTAGAAGGCGGCATAAATCGTAACTGCAAAGACTACAAATGTCTGCGATGCCAGTGTTGCCAACACAGCATTATTACTCTAGTCTGCCAGAGCATGGGGGTGTACCGAGAGACGGAAATAGAGAATGGTTCAGAAGATCATGCTCTGAATACATGGCAGCACTGATCAGTGAACAATCACTACTGCTATGACTGTGGGTAAGTACAGTACAGTTTAGATGCAACAGAAGACACTCGTACCGCTCTGCCTGCTGGGAGACTGTCACATGATGATCTGCTGTGAACACTGTGAGTGATAGACATCCCTCATTTGAAAGTCAACGCCAAGACACTTGGCATAGATGTGGCATAGACGATTTATGGCCACCTGATAAAGTTATGATGACTGTCCCTATAGGTGGTTGCACAGCGTTCAATCTTCCTTCTTCATGCGCTCTCTCTCTTTGGCATACAGACAGCATGAAATATGACAGTCATGCATGCCGAGATTGAAATAAAAGCACAGATGGGTAGCACAGGTTTGCATCAAGAGTGCTTGCTCATTTCTTGGGCCAGTCATGTGCCTGAATTCAAACCGATGATGTGAAATATGGACGGTCTTTGACCAGCTCAATGAAAGGAATCTCTTCTGAATTGCTTTGTTCTGAAATCCAATGCCATGTCATTCTAAACTATTGTTTCCATTCCAAATTCCCGAACTCCTGCAGGACATCACTCTCACACAGCGATTACCCTGGGGCCTGTGATGAAGGGGGCCTCGGAGTACATGTATATATTTTATGTTTATGAATTGTGTTTGTTGCTTCATTGCTTTCTCTGACAGAACCACTCAAGGGACTCCATGCTCCAAAGTTTTTGCATTGAAATACTGCAGAAGTGGCACTTTTGTGTTTTGCGAAAAATATATTTTGAGTCAAGTCACCTTTATTTATATAGCGCTTTATAAAATGCATATTGTTTCAAAGCATCTTTACAGTAATAAACATAAAATAACAGAATCAATTATGCAAACTTCATAAAATATGAGGCAAATCCAAATTCTGCTTTATAGCATCTCTAACAAGATGATAGCAGTTAAATATCAGTCAATTTTGGTTTAGTAACAGTGTCAGTATTACAAAAGTCATTATTTTGAGATAGCTTTGTCATACAGGGCAGGGGGATTCAAAATTTTAGATTCCACAGATCCCTACATTTTATCTTAAATTATTACTTTTTTTCTAATCACTATAATACTGATACTTGATTTATTTATTTTAAGCAATTTATTATATTTTAATTTATATATTTTAATAAGTTTTGTATCATGTGTTTACTTTAATCAATTTTATGAATTTTGTTAATATTTTATTTTTTAGTGATTAATTAAATTGTTTATTTCTTTAAATCTATTTTTTTAGTCAGTTTTATTGATCAATTTCTTTAATTTAATCAATTTTATGAATTTATTTTTGTTTATTTTAATCCATTTTTTGTGTTTAATTGTTTTTTTAAAATCAAGTTTAGCATTTATTGACTTGTTTTTTTTATTATTATTGTTATTATTATTATTATTTATTAACATCTTTACCAGTTTATTTATGTATTTATTTAGTTAGTTTAACCATATATATTATTTATTTATTTATTAGGTTGGTTTGTTTGTTCATTTGTTTTTTGAAACACTGTTTTTCTCCATGGATACACTATAGCTCTCCAAACCCCAGTTTGAAAACCACTTATAAAGGGGATGAAAAAGTTTCATATCAGGACTGAATCTAAATGCTACCTTGATATGAATGCCTGACTTAAAAAGAACTGCAATCAAATGCGTTCTCCGTCAGCCCGGTAATATATTGATCCTTTTTCTTAGCTTTATCTTTATTTCCTCATGGTGCTCATTATTCCTTAATTGATTCAAAGTAGATTTAATCTTGCCATTGAGTGTGGGCTTCTTATTGAAAGCATTAGTTTAAACCCACAGTAGATTGGCATCCTCCTTTGTCTGCTCTAATTAGCTGAGCTGTGATGCATTGTTTGTTTCAAAAGGCTTTAAATGCTCCGCTTGACTTAACCTAGACAGGTTGTTGTTTATTTGTGTATTCACGTCTTTTATTTTATTACAGGAGGGTAATGAGAAGCTCCAGGAGATGGTGGGCAGCTGTCCTGCTCTGGGGGGCCACGCTGATCGCAGAGGCACGTCCCGGCAAAGAAGGATTTACCCCGATGGCGTATCGACCTCTCGTCAGATTCCGTCACAAGGTATCGATCTTTCCGATTTCATTAGCCATCCCTTTACAAGAGGAGACTCTGTGTGGCCAGTTACGATGCTAATTACTGTGGAAATCCGCATCGCATTGAGCGCTTCTGGTTTGATTATTGTCACAGGACGATTCATTACTCTTCCTCCGCTCATGAGCCAAATATCAGAGATGCGCAATAATATTTTGATTAAAAAGTGTTGGATCTTTCGCTATGGACATTTCGAACTGCAGGCAAAAACTCCTGCTGCGCTGGCATCATGATGAAACAGCTCAGTGTGATTGTGTAATTGAATGTTTATTGACTGGCCGTTGCAGTGAGCTTTGTGGACACACACAGTCAGATACCAGCAATTGAGGCGTAATGCTGGTCTAACAAGCTCCACTGCTTCTCTCTCCTCTTTTTCCTTCATCATCTCCACGAGCGAACGTTCATATTATGTAATAGATCAGTTAAACTCTGGGAGGGAGGGAGGGAGGGCGCTGACTGACAGAACAGGGACCCATGGGAACACTTTCCTTTTATATCCGTATAAACAGCTGAGCAGGGGTCACAAAAATCGTCCCTTTAACGACACGTTTATTTTTCAGTTACCTGAAACACTTTTGGTGTTTTCACGCTAAACCTTTGGTGCAAACCTGAGTCCGTTTGACATTTGACATGAGAGAATCTGCTTGAAAAGGTACATGAGTCAGTACTGATGATGTAAATTCACTTTTTTTTGCATTATGCATGGTTCTCATAACTGCTTGCCTTCAATGAAATTATCTTTGGAGAGCATCTTGCATTCTTTGTATCTCTTGCAATATGTCTGTAACGCACAAACAGGCAAACTGAAGTGTCTTTGTGTGCGTATTTAGTTTTGCTGGTATGTCCAAAGGGACAAGCACTTCAATAAAACATTGAAATTGGCGTGTTCTCAAGATTCAAGATTCAATCTGAGCGGAGCGACCTGGACGGCATACGTCTCCTCATGCGTTGTTACCTAGCTACAGTAAACGGCTGCCATTAGGGAATTACTGTTGGAGGTGACGCAATCATACCAACATCCAGACCCACAGGAACAATATGGAAAGAACCAAGCAATTCAACCAAATGTGAGAACAGCCTAAGAGGAAAAGCGCACGCTGGCTTTTTGAAATGTCTGAACTGATATCATTTCAGACAGTTAGTATTGTCGTGCTATCAAAATATTCCACTTATGCATGCGGTTTGGTGTTAATTATTAGATCATTAGAATTTGACAGATGGCAGATATGCAGTGTTTTATAGATGATGGAGTTCCTGTGAATTTGTAATTCATTGTTTGTGACTGATACTAGAGCGTTAATAGCATCATGTCAGCTAGTTAAATGTATTTGTCTCATGTGCAGTGCAATTTAAGTCTGATTTATTTACTGTGACTTTTAGAAATTATTTGAAAACATTTCACATTTGCAATGGAAAAAAAAATGAGAGCCAACAGACTTTACACTTTTTGAAAAATTGGGGTAATAATAATAATTTGTATTTATTATTTGTATTTGTCATTTATTATAATGTATTATTGTTAGCGTATCTATTTTGGTATGTGAAAAAATGGGTTTAAAAATAGTTCTTATTTGTAATATTATAATAGTATTATTACAACAACTATTACAATTATTATTTTTAAACATTAAATATGGGCGACTCTAAAAATAGTGGAGCTCAGTCTTAATGTGACCCGGTAATACAAGTAACAAATCACTACTACTGTTGCGGTTACAAATGTGGTTGAAGTGCACAGTTAACCTAATGACTCTGTCATTAATTCTCTGAAGGTAACCTTGAACATCCCACTCCACTCAAGTATCAGTGTTTTTTGCTAATGCTCACAACCCACTCGTGTAGACATTCATTTAATAAAGCTAGAAATTATGAATGAAGATGCCCTTTGCTCTTTTCCCTCTGTATGAAATGCTAATGCTGTCACATACATCAGATGGCCTCAACAGTTGAAATGCACACTGTGGGAACACGCAGTAACCAAATTTCCTGTAGTAACTTCCTTATCAGACCACAATGTGTGAAAATCCATTAAGTGCAAAGCACAAACAACTTCTAGTCTCTGATAGAAATGTATTTGATGGGACAGGCCAGAAGCAATTATATTTCTTATAATTATTGTTATGCTTAGTGGTCATATTATATATGAATCCTATATCAAGGGTCATATTGAGTTAATGCGTGTGGTCATTCCAGAGTTTTCCAGCAATGTGAAAGATGACTGGCAACGGATGTAGCATGCCTGCATTTCAAATGGGGGAGGACTGCGGGCTTGAGCCTGTTTTTCTGGCACGGGCACAGAGATAAGCAGTGACCCCATTAGCTTTCCCTCAACTCGGCCTGCTTCAATCATCATGAGTAATTCAGCTTATAGTATGAAGCTTTGTCCTGCTCTGCAAAAGCCAATCTCCTGTCAAAGCCAAAGGTTTAATTCACCGTAGTCCCACCTTTCCTCTACCTCCACTCAGATTATGGCCCAAATTTTGCTCCGCCCCACATTTAGACCAATCAAAAAACTAGATGTTTGAGTGACAGATGGTGCACGTGGAAGATAAAGCAAGGGGGCAGGGTCTTAAAGGATCTTATTATAGCCGTGATTTCATTTCTGTAGTTCAGTTGCGTAATTGACGTACAATTGATTCCAGGAAGATAATCTATTCACCGAGCCTCAAAAGTCTTCAGAGCGGAATGAATGAGCTGTTACTCTGAACTAAATGCTCTCTCAGCTTTTGCAGGAATGTGAGTTTGAGATAACATGAATGAATAACTGTTCAGAGCACTTATACTCCTTCCTTTGTATGCTGAATGAAAAAATAACCTCTGTATACTTAGGTTTTTTAATAAGACCTGCAAGGTCTGCTAAGAAAAAGAGAAAAATGTGGAGAGAAATGTTGGTGACACAGGCACAATTCCAATACACTGTGACACAAGCTAAAAGTAATATATTGTAAAGGTGCTGTGGTGAAGCTGTCTCTGAGGCTGGCACAGGAAGGGGAGGGGCTTGCAGCAAGTTTGTTTTCATTTTGGACAGATTGGACAAATGGCTTGAAAGTCTTTGGAAAACAAAGAGAGAAAGCCTGTAATTTGCTGCTTCATGGTAATCTCTCAGAATTAAAATCTTACCAATTATCCATCTTCTAGATTCTAGATCATTGTGTAAATCTGTTTATACCAAGACCAATTACTGATAGATTTACTGATTACTGTTTTTGATGCTCAAGTAGAACATTTGTCCTTATAGACACTGCAATTCATGAACAATTTTAAAGACGTATATATCACTTAGTGGCAGTGGATAACACTTTATGTACACATCAACTTTCATTTTATGGAAAAGAGCAACTTGGGAATTCTCATTTCATGTTCAAAAATGTCATGAGTAAACGTTGACCGAGTTTTCATTTTTGGGTCGGCTATTACTTTTGAGCTTCTGGCTTAGAATTTTGTTACACTTTTTGTTTTATTTTTCATCCTATGACACTGTTGTATTTCTTCCTTAGAAGCAAAATGACAGCTAACATTAACATTTCCCATTCGTCTCTTTAATGGTAGAATACGGCATCCTTTAACCTTTAGAAATAGACTCGCTGAGAGACTGCCGTACTCTGGCTGGTCTGAATGAGTGAATCATTTAACTCACACTGACAAATATTTCAAGCACCAACATTTTGAAAGAATATTTAGACTTTGCTCTAGCAATATGGCCTAGGAATTATGTATTTCATACTTTTAAAGAAAGAAAGGAGCAGCAGTTGTTTAAAATTACAATGTAATTTTCTGTAGAAGTAAAACAGCAATCAGATGTATTTGGGGTGTGTACTAAGCCATCCAATATCCAGTATTTGGACGTCTGTGGCCAGGACTCTATTGATATACTTCACTGTGAATGTATTGTAAGTATTGTTTTTCTCTCTGTTCTTGTTCCAGCAGGATGGGATCTCCGACAGCTTACGCATTAAAGGTATGTACAAACCCTATTTCTCTCTCATTTCCTTTTACACCCTCAAATATGCATTAACAAAAAGTTCCAATCATGGTCTTATCAGGACTTGTTACAGTAGTGTGTAGGACATGTTCCATGCTAGTGTTATGGTATTTAAAGTTCTTTCTTTAGAGGATTTTTGAATTGATAACATTAGGTATTTGATGAACTCAGAATGTATGAGGCATAATGAACACATATGGGGTTTCTCTTTTTTACACTGGCTTTTATATGTCTGGATTTATGCAAGAATGAGGAAGTACTTCAATTTTGTAGGTATTTTGAACTAGAGATTGTGTATTAATTCATGCTAAACAAAAAATGTATCATTAGACTGTTCCTTATATAAAAATAGTACTCTTATTTAATAAAATAATGTTTTTTCTTGCCTGGGGTGCCAATTGACTGCCACTGGTGCCCTTGAACAAAAAATGGTGCATGGTGGCAGTATTTGGACTGAATGCATGTTTATTTTTGTGGAGCAATATTGGGTACTCAAGCGGGCCTTATATAGCCGCGTTAATTATCATGCTAGCAAACCGTCTGTGGTTTAAGGTGTAAATCACATGTTGGCTATTGCCCAGCCGTCATCTGTAATTAAGATGGCACAAGAGTTAGCCAGATGATGCCAAGAACCTACAGAGAGCGCTGAGATGTGAAAAATCCATCTTGCTCTTCAGACTCTGTGTGAGGTGAAATCCCACCATAAATTTAATCTCAGGTCAGCTCAAAGGTGCTTGTGTTAGCAGCTCCTTTGGCTACAAGTAATATAATCAGACTTTAATGGAGAAGCAGACTGTATTACTGCAGAAGGTCAAAGCTGAGCTGGCATTGTGATAAAAGACAGGATCTCACTTATCTACAACTGTTCAATCAAATGGATGCTCTCTGTCTTTGTCTTCTCCGTCTTTTAAAGTCAGCATGAAACTAAATTGATCCTATTTACTTTCTTAATGCATGTTTTTGGAATTATTGTGAGCATTAATCTCTGCTTGTTATTAAAAATGTTCTTCATAATTTTGAATCAAGTCTCTCTTCCTCTAAAACAACATTAGACCACTGTTGGATAATGATGGCCAACAGCCTAATAGATAATTAGTCAATGTTTTAGCAAGCTAACATTGTTCATCCAATACGTTTAGATGGAGAAAATCAAGACTGGCCACCTATTTTTCTCATAATTTAAGTAAATGGGTTGCAAACAAGAATTCACAGTGACTTTTATGCTTAGTAAACTGTAAAATTTTTCGAAGTTGCAAATTCAACAAAGATTCAACAAAGATTGTTAAACTATGTTTTATAAGAAAACATCAGTCTTTCTACTTCCACCTTTACTAGCAGTTTCTGATTGCAATAGCATATTTGAGTAAAACTGTAAATCCTGCACCAATTTTTTTTTTTTTTTTTTTTTCAGTGTACGTACTACGTACATTTTGGACACATTAAAACTCTTCATAATCCAAACAAAAAGGGATTCTCATAATCCTAAGAAAATGCACAAAATAGTCTTTTCTTTTTCATATTACCCAATTAAGAAAAGCAGTGTGGAAATGCTTGGGCAGTTTGTTCTGCACTCTACTTAAGATTCTGTCTGGAAATTATTTTTTGATGGGCTGTTTCAATTATTTATTAATCATTTTAATTATTCAGTCTAATTGCTCCATGTTTAAGTGGATTAAATTCTGACTTAGGTATTACCTTAATGGAGGTTTTGGAAGATTCCTCCTGTGACTGCCTGAAAGGCTTTTGATGAAGCTGATTCATTTCTTTTGATGAAGCTCATCTATTTAATAATTATTTCACCTTTTGAAGTACATTAAGCCTTAGTGGTGAATACATTCAGAACATTCAAGAAAAAAACGCTTTCAGCTTAATTTGTGACATGGCAAATGTTGCCTGCTTTGTGAATACAAAGTGCAGACTACAGCACATGAAATATAGCTGGAAAGAATATGAAGCCAACTGAAATTGGCTGTCAGAATTTGGAAAAGAGAAAAACTAAGACAGCATGCACAAGCGCATACCAGAATGCCCTGTAATTGGAATCTTAAATGAAGTGGCTGGCATATTCACAGGTCCACTGTGCAGTTGAACACAAAATATCTTACTACTGAGAGTGAAATCACATCTTTTTGGGTTGAAGAATAGCTTTTTGTGTAATAGTATGAAAATTGGAGGTAATGTATTCGGACCACCAGCCACTCTGCACTATTTCTCATGCCTAGCTCTCATAGCATGCAGGCAAGTCCTATACTTCTCACACAAAAGCTTTCAAAGGCAAAAGCTTTACAGACTTCTTTCAAATACAGAACATGACGGGGTGTGCCCGTTGAGCTCTTAGCATGCACAAAAGCAGACCCGGTCCCCCGATTCTAGCTTTCTTTATATTGTCTCAACTTTGTCATTACGATTCAATTTAATAATGTGCACACAGGGATGCCTCTTTGGCCTGCAGTTGATGAAACATTTTGAAATGCTAAAGGCTTTAGCTCTAAATTGTATGTTAATCCTGAAATCTCTTTAGCTTCTTTGGGATTCCTTTTCACTTTTTGAAAGGGAACATTGCATTGTGTCTGGTAAGAATAGAGAGTGGTGCTAGACTTACTGCATGGCTGCAGTAATTTTAGTCGACAGATTTATTTTTGGGCAACTGCCCACTATTCGACTAGCTACTGAACATCCCATGTGTACTTGTTCATGTGCGATCACTAAATGTAATTGAATTCTATTTATGCAGATTTTGCTAAATGCTGTATTGTTTAGTATGCCTAAAGAGTAGAGGAAGAAGGTATTATGTAATTGGATGCTTGATGGAAGATGCAGGAATATTCAGCTTAGTACAAGTTAAGCTTAATCAAAAGTACTTTCCACTTGTCTCTCCTTTAAAAAACACACACACTTACTGTTTCAATAGTATAGACATGATGTAAGCAACATGAGTGTTAGTTTGAGTGTATTCTGAAAACACTGCATACTTATTTTATTTCAAGTAACTTTATTGGCATTACAATGAAATATCATACACACTAAAACTGTAAAAATGATTATTTAAAGTTTTACAGCTCAAATAATGCATGTTTTAATTGAAGATTTACTGTAAGCACTTAAGCTTTTTACCCAAATTTGACCCTATTCACCTCCATTGTAAGTTCCACGCTGTAACCTCACTTTTTGCTTTGAGAGAGATGAGTCAACAGTGTGGTAAAAGTCCGAGCACTACTGCTTCTCAAATTGGTCTTTGACCATTAAGACCTTTAATTTAATTCCAGAATAGGCTCTCAATCCAGTAGGAAAAGTTAATATTGAATTTCATGAAAAGACAATGAAGCAGGAGGGTGTCTAATATCAACAATGGGATTTGCACATGGAAGGTAATGAATCTAAAAAGACTCATAAGGGAGATGTATGTTTCCGTCGTTGCTCTTAACAGATGTTGTTTCGGCGACAGTGTGAGAACAACCAAACACCTCTTTTCACATGCTTAGAGTGTTTTTAAAAGCCCCACTTTAGCAGTTCTTATAGCCCGTCTACAACCCATTACCACAATGCTAATAAGTTATTTAATGCTTATTTAGCATTCAGCTAAAAACACAAGTAAAACCCCTGGAAAGTGTAAATAAGATTATTTCAGACAAAGTGGAATTTTTTTTTTTTTTTTTTGGGAGTCTTCTATTTTCTCCTTAAAAACCACTGTGAGGTTTAGTAAGGCCAACAATTTTTTTTTTTTTTTTATCTCTTTTCTCTATTGTTGCAGTTCTGGTGTATCTTGGCCAGGACTGAATGTTGCCAGCTCAGTAAAGTAAACTGCAGTGGTGGCATATTATAAAAATAGATCACGAGATGAATGACAGACTATATGAATAAACAGGATGGGTGATATTTGTCTCTTTAGCTTTAGGCCTAATGAGGAGAGTGGTATGTTGTGGCTGAAAATGCAGAAATCTAAATTTTTTGTTGTTCTTCTCCTGTAGTAACAGATGCCTGTCGATGTTATTTTATCTCTTGCTATGCCTTTCACTTTGCCACTCCTTTACTCACTTTGTTTGTACCCTTTTTTCCTGTTAAGTGGTTGTTTTGGGAGTTGTTTAAGGAGCCACATGGACTCCAGGACCTAGTGAACTGTCTGCTGCCTACATTGGCAGTTTCTAAGGCAACATTTTAACTGTAATGGAGCATCAAGTGACTAATTTGGAACGCTCTACATAGGCAGCAACTCTGAAAACACACAAGAGACTATTGATTTCAATAGAATTTGGTATTAGCATGTTGCTTTGCTAAAAACAAAACAGGATGCAAAGCATCCTAAATATTAGGGAAAATAGTCTGTCTCTTGTTTTTTTTTTGTTTTTTTATAAATTTGATTAAATGTATTTGTTATTTAATCTAATCTAATCTGTTTGTTTGTTTGTTTGTTTGTGTATTAGTCTAATTAGTTTAATCATTTTATATTTGTTTTTAGATTTTTTAACACTCCCATAGACCCCCTAGAACTCCTTTGTGGCCCCTGCTCTTTTGAAATGCCCCGAAAGACAACCACAAGTAGAGATGATGCATATGGTGATAGTTGAATTGCTCAATGGCACAGAAATGGCTTAATGCTATATGAATTAGCAGGGGGAGGTTTCTGCGGGATGTACAATTACTGAAGTGTGGTGCTGCCTCATAAATAGTGTAACTCAGTGGGACTTAATAACAGCTGCATTTTAATGGGGTTTAACTCCCTTCACTGTACAGATCTTAAGGATTCCACCTCCTGAGCTTCAATTGATCTTGTAACCAATGACTTTGCCACTGTGCTGCTTCCTATTGAACACTGCAGCTACTGCTTTATGGGAACCAGTCTATAACTGCATCCGCATCTGGCCAGTCATTAGATGTAGGGTGCCTTTATGCTTATACTCAGTTTGTAATTTCTTAAAGTTCAGGCAAAAGTCGATTGCACTTAATTTGCATTTAAACAGCCATTAGATCTGTATAGTTGCTTAGTAGAACAGATTTTTTCATAGCAGATCTTCTGAGACTGATTGGAGATAAACAATGTTGCCATCTAATGGTCGTTCGTTTGCTCACTGATGGATCTAGATATTAATACGGAAGATAGAGAAGAAGAAATAGCGGCATTCAATTTTAAATAGGAAATTAGATTGTCCCTGGTCTTTTGAGGTGAAAGAGTCTCATAGTGTACTATGAAATCTTGCTGTAGCTTGCTATAAAAGAAGACAAATTACTGAAAATAAGCTATTTATTTATTTGGTAATAACATTTTTATTTTGTAGAATAATTTGTGTAAATTATACATAAATCATATATGTAAATATATTTATTTTACATTTTTATATATTTATTCACGGACAAAATATAAAGGTGAGTCTAATATACAGTCTCTTACTGGATATAAGGAAAACATTCCTGCACTGTCCATACTTACACATACACATAGAAACATTCACAATATTGACTTTGAGTTTGACTCAATCTCAGAGTTAAAAGGATGAAAAAGAAATGAAAATTCAGCATTTGTTCCTTTGAGAAGCCTATTCTCTTTGAGGCACAGAATGCTGCTTGCATTGGGTAAACGTGATTAAAGGCCCAGGCCCCTACAAGGAAACATTATTGAATCTTCATTTCTACATTAAAAAACTTCCCGTTCAGTTGCTGGAATATACCAGCATTATGACGTAAGAGACAACATTTTTAAATTTGAATATTTTATTCTCTAAAGTAACTCACTTAAAAGCTCCTGAGTGCTTGTACAAAATTTGTTCACAAATAAAGTGAAATGCTTTACTTGGAGCATTTTTAGCAGTTTATTGACTGGCTAAAAGCAATTACTCCCCATTGATTTTTGAGTGTAGAACTGTGAATATTTCCTTGTGAGTACCATATATTATTAGTAATAAATATTTAGTTCATAAAAACATTTCCTTGAATAGAGCTTTCAAATAAGCTGACTTAAAATGACTATAAATAGTATTTGTAAACTTTAATTTAAAGGGATAGTTTCCCCAAAAATGTCAATTCTGTATCATTTACTCACCCTCAAGTTATTTCAAACCTGTATGAATGTATTTCTTCTGCAGAACACAAAAGAAGATATTCTGAACAATGTGGGTAACTGAACAGTTGATGGTTCCTATTAACTTCTGTAGTATTTTATTTTATTTATTTTTATTATACCCCCCCCCCTCCCCCCTTAGTGTAGAAGTCAAAGGGGACCATCAACTGTTCGGTTAGAAAGAAACTCATGTTTA